>JAEIFL010000321.1:0-106407 GCA_018901835.1 Scaptomyza graminum
TATCGACAATTCATCAAAAGCTTGGCGTAATTCACTCCCGATTTCATCGTAATCCAGCTCCTCTAATGCGTAATGCATGTTGTTGAACTGCTGCTGAGCGCTTTCAAGATCGTTCAGCCGAACGGCCAACTCCTCTTCGCTGAGATGCCCAATATGCTCTGGAGCTACTTTGGCCATCCGTTTCACCTGCTCGTTAAAAGCCTTGGCCTTGGCCTTGTAAAACGGAGCCCCAAGCAACGGAATTTCGGTAGTATTTTGCATTTTGAACTTGTGTTTATATTTACGCGCACTTGCAAAACTATAATTTTAGAGTCACTGAATGTTAATCACTTGCCCGATACAGTTTTGGCTTCAGTGAATGTCAAACACTTGCGCACTGTTGATCAAAGTTCAGTGAATGTCAAACACAATTCAATTTATTGCCACGGCCAAAACTTTAGTATATAACAGTTTTAAATGCACTGAGGTTCATACGATTTTATGTTTTTTGCAAATGCAGCTGGCGAAAACGTAACGATTGAATTGCACCAATATCCCAAAGTCAACTTGAGGGCAAACACCTTGAACACAAGCAAATGCAAAACCGAACAACGGGAAATAGCAATAGAAGCGATTGCTGCAGCGGTTCTTGCAAAAACGACAAGAGAATAGAATGCGCGGGCGATAATGCAGGTCAAACGCCTGAAGCGAATGCGAACGCAAAACGAAGCGAAAACGATGCTAAAACGAAGACGCGCGCTTTGCTATTTCTATAAGTTTAATAAATTTGTATTTATTTAAACAAATATAGAACTTTACGTCGGTACATCACGTCGGGGTCACCAAATGTTGAGCTATTGAGCTTTTTCAATAGCTGTCGAATTTTACGAAATTGTTTATTGAATAAGAACGCAGCGAGTTGCATTAATATTATATTAATTATTATTATGTTTATTTTGCCTTCGTGGCCGAACTTATGTATATTATAACAATGTTTAACAATATATTGCCAACTAACCCCGATTTAGGCTGGGCAATAATTATTTGTTGATTTCGAATTGTCGCGAAACAGACAACGATGCTGAGTAGCCAACGAATTATTTGGAACTGAACTGCTGCCGAAACGCAGCAGCTGCTTGCACTCAGCAGAAGGCCAAGGGCAAGCAATAGAGAATACAAGAATAAGAAGATGAAGAGCAAATGCAAGCAATAATTATGAATTTACGTTCGGGGGTGTGCCAGAAATCTCTAGAGATTTTGGCTCGAGCAGGTTTTCAAATCTCTAAAACAAAACCGTCGGTGTGCCAGAAGTTAGGGAGATTTCATTTTTCGGAGCAAATACGTAAAACGAAAATGGCCAAAAAGAGTTGCTACCTTTCAAAAGTAAAAATTGCCTAAAATGTATTTGCTATTTTGTCATGGTTTTCAAGGTTGGCCGCAGGGCATTAGTGTTATATTTAATAAATTGTTAAATAAAAATATGTAAGGGCTTATCTCTTGTAATTCTTATACAAAATATATATTTCATATTTTGCCCGCCAAATAACTCATGTTGCTTGACAGCCCTGCCGTGATAGCTTGCTTGAACAGCTGTTCTACGTATTTCGTGAACAAACACCGCAAAAGCTGCCAACTTATGAAAAACAGTTTGCTGCAATAACTTTGTTAAATTTACAACAAACTGTCCACTGCTCAACCATGGAATTTTGTTACCTGAGAGTACAATTTTTTTATGTTTATTTGTCACAAAAAAGTGTCTTTAGAATTGACGTATTAAAGACTACGAATAATAGTTATTGTTAAACGAACAAGTTGGCACCTCTCTTGTTAGGGACGGTTTTGCACGCTTACACGGAACGGCAAATAGTCTTAGAGATTTGTTACAGATTTATTAATATCAAAAATCATGAATTAAAATATGTATTCAATTCAAATGTATTTGTAATATGCAGCTAAGCTTAAAATTACCTTTCGAAAAAGTAACACTTGTTATACATTAGACATCTAATATTGCTTAAATTAACCAAATCTCTGACCATATTTGTTGAGATTTTAAAACCATCTCGAACTCTGCTCTGGCACACCTAAAACCAGCTCGAGGTTGGTTTTAGGTTGGAATTCGGTTGGTTTTGATGGCTGGCACACCCCTGGTTATGTATGCTACGCAGAGCATGACAGATTAAGAAAAAGAAATTTAAGAGGCAATGTTGCTAGCGAGTAGACTGCTGCGTGACCAAACACAAGTTTTCCAAAAATTACGGGTGGACGCCACATTCTAAATATACAAGCAAATACAAAGACACGAACTAAACATGAAACAAATGATGCAAAACACACAGTACTAACCAGTATTATTAACTTCCATCGCCAATTGGTTGATTGTTTGCGTTTATTCTTTGTTTTATTATTTATTTTTTTTTTTTTTTTTTTTTTTTTTTTTTTTTAGTTTTGCTGGGCTTATTTATTGAATCTTTTCTAGTGAATAAGAAAACTAACAATAAGTATACAAATCTTATTAATAAATCTTAGCTAACAGTGCATATTTTTACTGTAATCTGGTTAAGCTTCCCTAAAGTTCAACGCTGGGTTGGTAAGTCTTTACGTCGAAGACGGGATCGACTGCGCAGCCTTGTAAGACCTCTCGCGAGAAGATTAGTGTGCGATGAGAGCTTGCTTATGTATTTTATTTTTTGTTCTGCTATTTCCTCCTTGACTGTTAGGATGTTTAAGTCTTTGTGAATGTTTTCGTTCCGAACATACCACGGTGCCCCGGTGATGGTTCTCAGGATTTTTGTCTGGGCTCTCTGGACAATGTCGATGCTGCTGTTGCAAGCGTTCCCCCATAACTCGGAGCCATAGGTCCAGATTGGTTTGAGCACAGAGTTGTAGAGGAGGACCTTGTAGTCCAAACTAAGAGAAAAGCGAGCATTGATGAGCCAATGGAGGCTATTGGCTTTCAGTTTGAGGTGATTTCTTTTAGCTTCAATGTGTCGGCGCCATGTAAGTCTTCTGTCTAGATGTACGCCTAGGTACGTTACTTCTTTTGCTATTGGCATGGCGGTGTTGTTTAACGTGAGTGGTGGGCAGTCTTGTCTGTTAAGGGTGAAAGTTACTTGCTTACACTTTTGTTCGTTTACCTTAATTCGCCAGTCGGATAACCATTTTTCCACTTTGACCAGATGAACGGCTAGTTGGGCAGTTGCTTGTGTTGGGCATTTGGAGCGGCTGAGAATAGCTGTGTCATCAGCGAAGGTAGAGGTTGTCAATCGGCTACTTATGGGGATGTCTGCTGTGAACAGCTTCAATTCTGTGTTCGTCAGACATTGTAGTGTTGCATCTTACTGCAAACTTCCTGTCGTAGAGGTACGATTTAAGCAGTTTGTGTGTGTTGTTTGGGAGTATTGTCTTGATCTTATGCATCAAACCTTCCAACCAGACTTTGTCGAATGCCTGAGCAACATCCAGAAATATAGCAGTGCAGTATTCTCGATTTTCGAACGTGCTTCGTATCTCTGATGTTATACGGTTGACCTGCTCAATTGTTCCGTGCTTTTCACGAAAGCCAAATTGGTGTGATGGGATTATGTTATGAAGATTCAGGAATGGATTAATCCGGGACAGCAGACATTTTTCAAAAAGTTTTGACAGACACGATAGTAAACTTATAGGTCTATACGACGCGGGAACTGTGTGATCTTTTCCAGGCTTTGGTATCATAATGATGATTGACTTTTTCCATCTGTCCGGATAGTGGCCAAGTCTTGTGATAGTATTGAAGAGCTGGGCAATTATGCAGACCGCACAGTAAGGCAGCTCAATAATCATCTTTGGGGTTATTAGGTCACCGCCTGGAGATTTTTTTTGCGTTCAATTGCTCTTTAATGATTCTAATTATTTCATTCGGGCGAAACTTGATTGGCTCATGTTGAGGCTGAGAGTCGTTCGATACAGTCGGTAGTGCTAACGTAGTTGTTGCAGGATTAGGTTGGAACACTTTTTGAAGGTGACTAGCAAATGTTCCGGCTCTTTCTTCATCACTGCGAGCCCAGCCGCCTGCGAGGTTTCTTAAAGGCATTACTGTTTTTGTCGGTGAGCTTAGAGTTGGGTGTGCTCTCCAAAGTGAGTTTTTCGTACTGGAGGTTGATAATTGCTCGATGTAACGGCGTTGAGCGTGTTCTTCCTCGTTTTTTAACGCTTTGGTGAGTTTACGTGAAGCGTCTTTTAGTTTTTGCTTTGCCGATGGCGATCTGTTTGATTGCCAGTCTCGTCGTAAGCGCCGCTTTTCAAGAACGAGCTGTTCAATTTGTAGATTTGTTGTCTTTTGGTTGTGTGTTGTTTTAGCTGTTTGAGGCGTTGCGGTGCGAGCTGCGGCGACGACGACCGACTCCAGAGTGTTAACAAAACTATCAATGTCAGCTTCATCTTCGAGGCGTGGCTTAAGCTCAATGTGTGAGCTTATATATTTTTTGTATCTGAGCCAGTTAGTTTTATTTGAAGTTAATTGACCGGGTCGATTTATGGATTCTGGGTGTCGTAGTAGATTTATTAGAACAGGCGAGTGATCAGATGATAGATCCGAAATGCACTCTGCGCTTATCAGTCTACGCGAAATGTTTCTGGTAACTGCAAAGTCAATCAAATCGGGTAGTTTTTTAGGATCTGTCGGCCAGTATGTAGGTTTGCCAGGAGAAACGTGGTCGAGTTTGTTGTTTGCTTTTATAATTGCATTGTAGAGCTGCTTTCCTTTTGGAGTCACGAGACGAGATCCCCAGTGTGTGTGCTTGGCATTATAGTCTCCTGCTGCTATAAAACATTCTCCTAGTGAGTTAAAAAATTCCATAAATTGGTCTTCCGATATGGTATAACGCGGGGGGCAGTATACAGCGGCTAGAGTAAGTTGGTTACCATTGTCTAAATATATTTTTAGAGATGTGGCCTGTAAAAAGTTTTCAGCAAACTCTTTAAAGTAGTGGTGCTTGAGACGGCTTCTGATCAAAATACCAGTTCCACCGTGCGCCTTTCCATCGGGATGATTTGTACCGTAGAATACGTATCCGTTTATATTAAAATAAATTTGTTTGTAAGGTGTGTTTCGGAAAGTAGTATTACATCGATGTGCTTGTCGAGTAGGAATTGAGCTAACTCAAGTTTATGCTGTGAGACGCCATTAGCGTTCCACGTAGATATTCGTAGCGCAGCCATTGATTATTTTATTATTTATTTATTATTATATATTTATTCACACACCAAATTTGTGTTTAACAGCACAGCAGCATGGCATGTTAAAACAGCTGACTTCAAGTATCAATAACTTAACAGAGGTATGTTAACTTAACATTTATGTTATGCAACATTGAAGACCAATGTTTTTATAACGGATTTGCATTAACAAAATGTTAATTTAACATACCTGGGTACTGGGTCCCTTCCTGTACAATCTGTACACAGCGGACAATCCCACTCCAGATGACCTCGAAGACCTCGCTGCACCAGGCAAGTTTCTTATAGCCACATTTGCTGACGACTTGGCAGTGTTTTTCTCTGCTCCCTGTGAATACGAGGCTGCTGATGGAGCTCAAGAGTACATTCACCTGCTTGAGAGCTGAGCTCGCAGGTGGAATATCAAGCTCAACGCCTCGAAGTGCCAAGCCGTGAACTTTACGCTCATACGAGGCAATGCTCCAGCAGTCTGGCTTGATGGCAGCCCCCTGCAGCCAGGGAAACAAGCAAAATACCTGGGAATCACCATGGATAAAAGACTCTGCTTCCGTGCGCACATTGACAGACTCGTAAAGCGTTGTAGGGGCAAGATGGTCAAGGCCAACTGGCTGATTAACGCCAATAGCGCATTGCCGCTACGCTGTAAACGGGCTGTGTATAACACCTTGGTTGCTCCGACTTGGAGATATGGTATTCAGATTTGGGGCATTGCGTGTCGGTCAAGTCGACAACGTATCCAGACACTCAAGAATTTGGCCTTGCGTCGAATGACTGGAGCTGACTGGTACGTACAAAATTCTACCTTGCACAATGACCTCAGAATGGATACCATAGACAACCAAGTTAAGGCTTACTCCACTAGTTACAACGCACGTTTGCAGCGGAATCGTAGCCGGCTGGCTAGAGAGCTTTCAGGGAGGAGGGCCATTAGAAGACTTAAGCGCAGGTCATTTAGAAACCTGTTATCGTAGTCTGGTGACGATCCGTTGGAAGTCACCCGTATCCACATGACCCACAACTACGCCTGATGTAAACCAGGCTTGCAGATTTTAACAGAGATGACTGTGTTGTTATAAAAACAATTTGAGTTTTTGATACAAAACAATAAATAAATAAAAAATAAAATTGTTAATTTAAGAACTTTCAAAAAATGACTTAACGCCAGTATTTTTGGTAAAATTACCCATAGTGCATTGATAGAATATATCAGATCTATAAAAAGTGTGTTGTCTTTATTTTTAACATAATATTACATTAAATGTTAACATTTATTTTAAATGGAATAAAAAAATAACACATGGCAACAATATATCACTGCTACTGTCATATGGTTTGTTTACATTGTTTCTCTTGTTGTTGTCAAAAAAAAGAAGAAGAATAGACAAAGCACGTAAGCAACGTATGGCTATAGATGTTGATGCTTAATGCTTAAGCATGTTTTTCGTTTATAGCCTATTTCCACTGCTCAGTTATTCATTTAACAGTGAGTTAACAGTAACTGAGGTTCAGTTTGCATGTATTCTCCCATAAGGAATTAACTGAAGTAAAACTGTAAAAAACTCATTTGAACACTTGTTCGATAAAACATCGCGATGTTTCATCGAAAAAGTCACAAAACAGCTGATTGAACGTTGAAAAGGAGAGTGCAATTTAAAAATTATATTTTTAAAATAATTAATATACTTCTTTTATAGATGTATTTACGAAAAAAATACGTAATTTGGGAGCTAGGCATGGAGAACTTGTTTATGGAGTTGTGGGAGCAGAATTTTATTGCGCTCAGGGCAATGCAGAGAAACTCCCACGGCGGGAATGCGGGACTTGGATGGAAATTCTCCTTGAAAAACGCATCACTATTTTGTGGCACATCCAGCTCCCAAAACTTTCCATGCCTTGGCTATTTTCAACATAAATATAGAGATATTATATTTTCAAATATGCTTGCAATTTAATTTTAACTTATGAATGACCACTCAGATAGACGCTTCCATATTCTGCTGTTTGCAATGTTCGTGGCAAATGTTTTTATAAAATTACATAGCTCCTTCATAACAAGCAAATCAGCTTGTAGAAATAGCATGAATGTCAATCAAACTGACAATAATGCACTGACAATTTGCAATAATAAATTTAGCTTCATCATTAATTCGTAATTTTAGCTATAACAAACCGAAACAAAACAAAACGAATAGCTGATTTATTAACTGAGATTCAGTTATAGAATGGAAAAAACTTTCGTAACTGACTGTTAAATTTAACAGTAACTGAGCGATGCTTCAAGCTAGAAATCATCGATTGGTTCTGCAGTCAGTTCAAAAGAACTGGAAATCGAGTTATAGGAGTTGCAATTCACAAAAATTGCCAAATCACCTACACGCCATCTCAGTCCCTTTAGATTGCACACCAAACTTTCATGCAGAAATGATACAATTGGTGATGTGTACTGCACTCAATTTCATTTAAAATCCGGTCTGAACGTGCATTGCATTGCCGTATATATTCCTCCTGGCCAAATTTATTTATTTTATTGTATTAATTGCAAGTTGATAGTTGTTGAATTGGTTTGTGGTAACTAAATGAAGAAACATAAATTTTATAGTTTAGACTATTTAACTAACTATTTAACAGCGCATTGACTCTTCTTTCTTTTGATGTTCTCTTTGAAATTTATGTGAAATATTATTTTTTCCTTATTGCATTTTACATTCTGTTTATTTTTTAAACTTACCTACATTGCAACTTAACACACTTTTTTCAGAGTTTCTCCGTTACCGACTTTAGTTTATATATTTTAAAATTTTGGTTTCTGTTAATGTTTGAAACTCTTGTAAGCTTTCATTTAATCTGACAGAATTTATATATATTAGGTCTGTTTGATAGTAGAAAGTGTAGGGTAGTGCAGTGCAGAACAGAACACACAAAATACAACCCTGAAAATTTTAAGTGTAAAAAAGAGTAGAGCTACTATCGCACAAAAAAGGTGTAAGTTAGAGCAAATGAAGCAAACAACAGCTGACTAACATGAGCTTCGGTCGAGCGTCATCCATTTGTTTTCGATTTAATTTGTGCTTAAGTTATACCCTTGCTCCTTCAACTCCTTGGCAATTTGCAGCCACTTTATTTTTCATTTTTTAAGAGAGTAGACTGTGGCCTAACTTTGGCTTGTACTTCCTGTAAAAATAATAAAAATAAACCATTTATGTAATACAACTTTCAATTGAAAACTGCAATAACTCCTCTTCCATGTTATAATCATCCTCATATGACATTTTGTATTATTGTTAAAATTTGCAATTTTAAACTGATTTAAAGAACTCAAAACCATTAACTGACACAAAACAGCTGTTTTGTTGTTCTACACTTTTCTGCTCTTGATTTTTGGTGGTGTAGAAAAGTGCAGAAAAGTGTAAGTCAGGGCATGATACAATTATACAAGGTAGTCTCGTCGGCAAAATGTGAGCCCTTAGCTATGTTAGCTATAAGTGCGAGTGAAACGCACACTTTACACTGAGTGTAAACGAAACGACTGTAGAGTATGTTGATTAACCCTAGACAGGTCCGTGGTTTCTAAATTAACCCATTATAAAAGAAAGAGGTAAATAGATTCATTTTTAATAGTTACATCTGGTAAGAATGAATCGCTTAAGAGCATTAAGAAAGGCTGCTGTAGAGAGGTCCGGAACCAGTTCGAGATGCACTGCCTTTGTCGCAAAGCAGATGAAAACCGATATATAGCATTTTATAGGTCCTTTGTTTCGAACCTCACTTTTGAAGTAAAATGGTCCACAATAGTCCACTCCAGTAACGGCGAAAGGATGCGAGCCACTCACACGATCCCGGGGAAGATCTGCCATGATTGTCTCAGCTAGGACAGGCTTGGCTCGAAAGCACATGAAGCATTTGCTTGTAACGCTGGATACGGTCTTGCGGCCACCAATAGGCCAATAGTGGAGCCGAATGTGAGCCAGAAGCGAACGAGGTCCAGCATGCAGCTGACGCCTGTAAAAATGCATGATAATGGCGCGTGTGGCAGAATGATGGCTCGGAAGAATCACAGGATGTTGAGCATCGAAATCCAGACTCGAGTGCTTTAGACGTCCACCAACACGAAGAAGTCCAAACTTATCCAAGAACGGGGTAAGTGAAGCAATAGAGCTGGATGATTTGATCGTCCGTCCGTCTTGGAGAGCCCTAAATTCATCGCCTAGGTTAGCCATCTGGATGCTACCAATGAGCATAAATATTAGAAGAGTTTGCAATTGGTAAGAAAAACCTAGTCCCATGCCCCCGAGCTAGGCATAGCGGTATTTTTCTATGTTCTGCCTGTGCGTGAGCGCAATAGCGGATAGCATGTGCAGCCGTTCTTGTTTCAGCACTCAGAAAAGGGTCAAAATGTGTCGTGTGCGTTGTTTACATTTCTTGCTTTGCCTGCCTGTCGAGATTTTTGCTATTTTTTGATATTTCTGTCGTTGTCTGTCTCTTTCACAAGTGAACTACTGAATACACTTTCGAAATTTGTGTGCATCTTTGCTAAACTGTGTGGCATAATTCTTGGCTAGTGTCATAGAACTAAAAATTTGAAAGAGTATGAATGACCAGCAATTTTCAAACTTAAATGATTTGACAATTTAGAAGAATCCGACCAACAATAATACCTACAATTGAACAATTTCATTTGAGCTACTTCTCGAATGAGCTGAGATAGAAGTGCAGCAGCAGATAACTCGAGCTTGGGTATTGTTAGCGTTCGCAAGGGTGCTACTCGAGACTTAGAGCACAACAAGTGAGCTTTGCGCTTTCCCTCTGTTATAGACACGACGTAAATGCATCCACCGTAAGCTTCAATGCTAGCATCACTGAATCCGTGAACTTCGACGACGCCTTTTGGAACAATAGCGAGTCGAGGAAACTTTATTTTCTGTGTATGAGAAATGTCAGCACATAAACTGTTCCAATAGCTATGCAATGACTCAGGAAGACTTTCATCCCAATCCAAATGATCCCTCCAAAGTTGCTGCAAAAAGATCTTGGCCTTGGATATCACGGGTCCAATAAGCCCAAGCGGGTCATAGAAACGAGCAATGGTAGAAAGTACAGTCCGTTTGCTAGGCTTGCCCGGCGTTTTCATCGGAGAAAAGCTGAACAGAAGGCAATCTGAAGCTGGATCCCATGCCAATCCGAGAGTCTTAGTGACATCTGTTCCGTCGTCAAACTTAAGAAACGTCTCTTTATCCTTATCAGGCACCTGTTGAAGCACGTGAGGAAGCTTAAAATTCCCTTTCTGTAACAGACTGACAGTTTGATGCATGACTTCAATTACTTCCTGGGCAGAGTAACCTCCAGTGATGAGATCATCTACATAGAAATCGCTCAAGACCACCTTAGATCCAACAGGAAACGATTTTCTTTCATCGATGGCCAATTGATGCATGGACCGAACTGCCAGAAAGGAAGCTGGTTTTGTGCCGTAGGTAACAGTATCGAGCTTAAAAACTTGAATTTCTTGATGTGGCATATCACGCCACAGGATGCATTGCAGATACGAATCGGGTTCAGCCATCCTTACGCATTTATACATTTTGCAAATGTCGCCAGTCAGGGCTACTGGAAACGTTCTGAACTGCAACAGAGTGCTGAAAAGCTTGCGTTGTTTAGTTGGGCCTGCCATGAGAATTTCATTCAACGAATAACCAGACGAGGATACGGCCGAACCATCAAACACAACTCGAAGTTTAGTGGTTGAGCTGTCCTCCTTGAGTACGCAATGATGCGGAAGAAAATACTTGCAGCGACTTATCATGTGCGACTCAACAACGGACATGTGATTAAGTTCCACATACTCTTTGATGAACGCTGAATACTGCACCTTCAACTCAGGATGACGCTCCAATTTGCGTTCCAGGTTACAAAAACGACGATAAGCTTGCTGATATGAATCCCCAATCAGATTCATAGAATGTTTCAATGGAAGGCGAACCGAATATTCGCCTGTGCCTAAGTGAGCAAAAGTTTGTTTAAAATGCGCTTCACAATCAAGCTCCTCTTTGGTAGATTCATTTACAACACTGGAACACGATTCTAATTCCCAAAAACGACGCACGATTTCATCGAGCTTATGATCAGGGCTATTGTTTTCCGTTGAACTCGAGCCATCAATGTGGCAGGGTTTGTCGACGAAGTTCCTCCTGTCACTATCCAGCCCAATTGAGTTTTTTGGAGAATAGGTAAACCAGGAGCGAGTTTGATTTGGCCAACGCATAATAGTTAAAAAAACAGACCAGCTCCAATTAGCAGATCGATTTGTTGCGGCTTAAAGAACTCTGGATCAGCTAAGCGAATATTTGAGGGTATATTCCAACAATCTGTGCTAACATCATAGCTTGGCTGATTTCCAGTAAAAGATGGAGCTACTAAAACTGGGATGTTAGCAGCGTAGTCAGATGTTCGCGATTTAAGACTTATATCAGCTGCATAGCCTTCCGAGGCAACACTAGACTCCCTTAGTCCAGAAATCAAAGTAGGCGACCGATGCTTGCGCAGCTGAAGGTATTGAGCCAAACGGGATGTAATGATGTGCACCTGCGAACCCGAGTCGAGTAGAGCACGGCAAGGAACAAGAACACCGGTGCGACTCCTAACGCTGATGACAGCAGTTGCCAATAGCACAATGTCTTGACTGAGATTTTGGGCTAAAAGTGTTGACGAAGGTTTAGCAGCAGGCAGCTGCTGAGCAGATATAATTTTGGAATCCTCAACCTGAATGTCAAAATGAAGAAGCGTATGCTGCTTAGCTTTACAACGATTGCAGGCGGTCGAGCTGCACTCTTTCATTCGATGCCCTTTGCGCAGGCAATTAATGCAAAGAGACAGCCCTTTAGCTTCTCGAAGACGCAGTTGCGGAGACAGATTTCCAAACCGAGAGCAGTTGTAGATTGAATGGCCAGACGACTCACAAAACACGCATGTACTTGCGCTGGAGTTAGTGGTGACAAAGGCTTTTCTACTGGTGTTAGGGGTTTTGCTACTCTTTCCCACCTTAGATCTAGGCGTATATGTTGCCATAGCGTGTTCCACATTTTCCAACCTTTGACATCGTCGATCCAGAAAAGCCATGAACTCCTCACAGGTCGGGATAGTATCCATCGGTGCTGTCTCCTCCCAACTGATCTGAGTTGCCTTGTCCACTTTCTGCAGCAAGCTGTGCACAATAATGAAGCCTGCGATCTGCTCAACGCTTCCCATGCCTTGAAGCGCACGGATGTTGGCGATGACAGTGTCCGACAGGGTTCGAAGTTTAACAGCTGACGACAACTCGATGCAATCCAAACCCAAAATCTCAGTGACATGTGCCTGGAAAATAAGACGCTTGTTATTAAAACGCTTTCTAAGCAAATCTAGAGCAATTGAATAGTTAGCGCTGCTGATTTCCAACGAAGAAACACAGTCCAGCGCTGGTCCTTTCAGGCAAGATCGCAAATGTTGAAACTTCTCCACATCTGACAGCGCTGATTCGCCGTCAATGATCGAGGAGATCGAAATAAAATCAGCATACTTTGTGTATCCTCCGCTGAATTCTGGCAGCTTAAGCTCAGGCAACCGAATGCGGCTTTGAGACAATGTCTGATTTCCAGCAGATGCATCTTGCCGCATCGTAGAACACAAAGGCGATGATAGCTTCCGCTTATTGATTTCGCGGAGCAAGCTAATTTTCACGAGTATCGACAATTCATCAAAAGCTTGGCGTAATTCATTCCCGATTTCATCGTAATCCAGCTCCTCTAATGCGTAATGCATGTTGTTGAACTGCTGCTGAGCGCTTTCAAGATCGTTCAGCCGAACGGCCAACTCCTCTTCGCTGAGATGCCCAATATGCTCTGGAGCTATAACTTTGGCCATCCGTTTCACCTGCTCGTTAAAAGCCTTGGCCTTGGCCTTGTAAAACGGAGCCCCAAGCAACGGAATTTCGGTAGTATTTTGCATTTTGAACTTGTGTTTATATTTACGCGCACTTGCAAAACTATAATTTTAGAGTCACTGAATGTTAATCACTTGCCCGATACAGTTTTGGCTTCAGTGAATGTCAAACACTTGCGCACTGTTGATCAAAGTTCAGTGAATGTCAAACACAATTCAATTTATTGCCACGGCCAAAACTTTAGTATATAACAGTTTTAAATGCACTGAGGTTCATACGATTTTATGTTTTTTGCAAATGCAGCTGGCGAAAACGTAACGATTGAATTGCACCAATATCCCAAAGTCAACTTGAGGGCAAACACCTTGAACACAAGCAAATGCAAAACCGAACAACGGGAAATAGCAATAGAAGCGATTGCTGCAGCGGTTCTTGCAAAAACGACAAGAGAATAGAATGCGCGGGCGATAATGCAGGTCAAACGCCTGAAGCGAATGCGAACGCAAAACGAAGCGAAAACAGCGAAAACGATGCTAAAACGAAGACGCGCGCTTTGCTATTTCTATAAGTTTAATAAATTTGTATTTATTTAAACAAATATAGAACTTTACGTCGGTACATCACGTCGGGGTCACCAAATGTTGAGCTATTGAGCTTTTTCAATAGCTGTCGAATTTTACGAAATTGTTTATTGAATAAGAACGCAGCGAGTTGCATTAATATTATATTAATTATTATTATGTTTATTTTGCCTTCGTGGCCGAACTTATGTATATTATAACAATGTTTAACAATATATTGCCAACTAACCCCGATTTAGGCTGGGCAATAATTATTTGTTGATTTCGAATTGTCGCGAAACAGACAACGATGCTGAGTAGCCAACGAATTATTTGGAACTGAACTGCTGCCGAAATGCAGCAGCTGCTTGCACTCAGCAGAAGGCCAAGGGCAAGCAATAGAGAATACAAGAATAAGAAGATGAAGAGCAAATGCAAGCAATAATTATGAATTTACGTTCGGGGTGTGCCAGAAATTTGGTTTGTTTTCAAATCTCTAAACAACCTCGGTGTGCAGAGTTAGATTTCTTTTTCGAGCAAATACGTAAAACGAAAATGGCCAAAAAGAGTTGCTACCTTTCAAAAGTAAAAATTGCCTAAAATGTATTTGCTATTTTGTCATGGTTTTCAAGGTTGGCCGCAGGGCATTAGTGTTATATTTAATAAATTGTTAAATAAAAATATGTAAGGGCTTATCTCTTGTAATTCTTATACAAAATATATATTTCATATTTTGCCCGCCAAATAACTCATGTTGCTTGACAGCCCTGCCGTGATAGCTTGCTTGAACAGCTGTTCTACGTATTTCGTGAACAAACACCGCAAAAGCTGCCAACTTATGAAAAACAGTTTGCTGCAATAACTTTGTTAAATTTACAACAAACTGTCCACTGCTCAACCATGGAATTTTGTTACCTGAGAGTACAATTTTTTTATGTTTATTTGTCACAAAAAAGTGTCTTTAGAATTGACGTATTAAAGACTACGAATAATAGTTATTGTTAAACGAACAAGTTGGCACCTCTCTTGTTAGGGACGGTTTTGCACGCTTACACGGAACGGCAAATAGTCTTAGAGATTTGTTACAGATTTATTAATATCAAAAATCATGAATTAAAATATGTATTCAATTCAAATGTATTTGTAATATGCAGCTAAGCTTAAAATTACCTTTCGAAAAAGTAACACTTGTTATACATTAGACATCTAATATTGCTTAAATTAACCAAATCTCTGACCATATTTGTTGAGATTTTAAAACCATCTCGAACTCTGCTCTGGCACACCTAAAACCAGCTCGAGGTTGGTTTTAGGTTGGAACTCGGTTGGTTTTGATGGCTGGCACACCCCTGGTTATGTATGCTACGCAGAGCATAACAGATTAAGAAAAAGAAATTTAAGAGGCAATGTTGCTAGCGAGTAGACTGCTGCGTGACCAAACACAAGTTTTCCAAAAATTACGGGTGGACGCCACATTCTAAATATACAAGCAAATACAAAGACACGAACTAAACATGAAACAAATGATGCAAAACATACAGTACTAACCAGTATTATTAACTTCCATCGCCAATTGGTTGATTGTTTGCGTTTATTCTTTGTTTTTTGTTTTATTATTTATTATTTTTTTTTTTTTTTTTTTTTTTTTAGTTTTGCTGGGCTTATTTATTGAATCTTTTCTAGTGAATAAGAAAACTAACAATAAGTATACAAATCTTATTAATAAATCTTAGCTAACAGTGCATATTTTTACTGTAATCTGGTTAAGCTTCCCTAAAGTTCAACGCTGGGTTGGTAAGTCTTTACGTCGAAGACGGGATCGACTGCGCAGCCTTGTAAGACCTCTCGCGAGAAGATTAGTGTGCGATGAGAGCTTGCTTATGTATTTTATTTTTTGTTCTGCTATTTCCTCCTTGACTGTTAGGATGTTTAAGTCTTTGTGAATGTTTTCGTTCCGAACATACCACGGTGCCCCGGTGATGGTTCTCAGGATTTTTGTCTGGGCTCTCTGGACAATGTCGATGCTGCTGTTGCAAGCGTTCCCCCATAACTCGGAGCCATAGGTCCAGATTGGTTTGAGCACAGAGTTGTAGACGAGGACCTTGTAGTCCAAACTAAGGGAAAGGCGAGCATTGATGAGCCAATGGAGGCTATTGGCTTTCAGTTTGAGGTGATTTCTTTTAGCTTCAATGTGTCGGCGCCATGTAAGTCTTCTGTCTAGATGTACGCCTAGGTACGTTACTTCTTTTGCTATCGGCATGGCGGTGTTGTTTAACGTGGTGGGCAGTCTTGTCTGTTAAGGGTGAAAGTTACTTGCTTACACTTTTGTTCGTTTACCTTAATTCGCCAGTCGGATAACCATTTTTCCACTTTGACCAGATGAACGGCTAGTTGGGCAGTTGCTTGTGTTGGGCATTTGGAGCGGCTGAGAATAGCTGTGTCATCAGCGAAGGTAGAGGTTGTCAATCGGCTACTTATGGGGATGTCTGCTGTGAACAGCACGTATAGTTTGGTCCATAGTACGCTGCCTTGTGGAACTCCAGCTTCAATTCTGTGTTCGTCAGACATTGTAGTGTTGCATCTTACTGCAAACTTCCTGTCGTAGAGGTACGATTTAAGCAGTTTGTGTGTGTTGTTTGGGAGTATTGTCTTGATCTTATGCATCAAACCTTCCAACCAGACTTTGTCGAATGCCTGAGCAACATCCAGAAATATAGCAGTGCAGTATTCTCGATTTTCGAACGCGCTTCGTATCTCTGATGTTATACGGTTGACCTGCTCAATTGTTCCGTGCTTTTCACGAAAGCCAAATTGGTGTGATGGGATTATGTTATGAAGATTCAGGAATGGATTAATCCGGGACAGCAGACATTTTTCAAAAAGTTTTGACAGACACGATAGTAAACTTATAGGTCTATACAACGCGGGAACTGTGTGATCTTTTCCAGGCTTTGGTATCATAATGATGATTGACTTTTTCCATCTGTCCGGATAGTGGCCAAGTCTTGTGATAGTATTGAAGAGCTGGGCAATTATGCAGACCGCACAGTAAGGCAGCTCAATAATCATCTTTGGGGTTATTAGGTCACCGCCTGGAGATTTTTTTGCGTTCAATTGCTCTTTAATGATTCTAATTATTTCATTCGGGCGAAACTTGATTGGCTCATGTTGAGGCTGAGAGTCGTTCGATACAGTCGGTAGTGCTAACGTAGTTGTTGCAGGATTAGGTTGGAACACTTTTTGAAGGTGACTAGCAAATGTTCCGGCTCTTTCTTCATCACTGCGAGCCCAGCCGCCTGCGAGGTTTCTTAAAGGCATTACTGTTTTTGTCGGTGAGCTTAGAGTTGGGTGTGCTCTCCAAAGTGAGTTTTTCGTACTGGAGGTTGATAATTGCTCGATGTAACGGCGTTGAGCGTGTTCTTCCTCGTTTTTTAACGCTTTGGTGAGTTTACGTGAAGCGTCTTTTAGTTTTTGCTTTGCCGATGGCGATCTGTTTGATTGCCAGTCTCGTCGTAAGCGCCGCTTTTCAAGAACGAGCTGTTCAATTTGTAGATTTGTTATCTTTTGGTTGTGTGTTGTTTTAGCTGTTTGAGGCGTTGCGGTGCGAGCTGCGGCGACGACGACCGACTCCAGAGTGTTAACAAAACTATCAATGTCAGCTTCATCTTCGAGGCGTGGCTTAAGCTCAATGTGTGAGCTTATATATTTTTTGTATCTGAGCCAGTTAGTTTTATTTGAAGTTAATTGACCGGGTCGATTTATGGATTCTGGGTGTCGTAGTAGATTTATTAGAACAGGCGAGTGATCAGATGATAGATCCGAAATGCACTCTGCGCTTATCAGTCTACGCGAAATGTTTCTGGTAACTGCAAAGTCAATCAAATCGGGTAGTTTTTTAGGATCTGTCGGCCAGTATGTAGGTTTGCCAGGAGAAACGTGGTCGAGTTTGTTGTTTGCTTTTATAATTGCATTGTAGAGCTGCTTTCCTTTTGGAGTCACGAGACGAGATCCCCAGTGTGTGTGCTTGGCATTATAGTCTCCTGCTGCTATAAAACATTCTCCTAGTGAGTTAAAAAATTCCATAAATTGGTCTTCCGATATGGTATAACGCGGGGGGGCAGTATACAGCGGCTAGAGTAAGTTGGTTACCATTGTCTAAATATATTTTTAGAGATGTGGCCTGTAAAAAGTTTTCAGCAAACTCTTTAAAGTAGTGGTGCTTGAGACGGCTTCTGATCAAAATACCAGTTCCACCGTGCGCCTTTCCATCGGGATGATTTGTACCGTAGAATACGTATCCGTTTATATTAAAATAAATTTGTTTGTAAGGTGTGTTTCGGAAAGTAGTATTACATCGATGTGCTTGTCGAGTAGGAATTGAGCTAACTCAAGTTTATGCTGTGAGACGCCATTAGCGTTCCACGTAGATATTCGTAGCGCAGCCATTGATTATTTTATTATTTATTTATTATTATATATTTATTCACACACCAAATTTGTGTTTAACAGCACAGCAGCATGGCATGTTAAAACAGCTGACTTCAAGTATCAATAACTTAACAGAGGTATGTTAACTTAACATTTATGTTATGCAACATTGAAGACCAATGTTTTTATAACGGATTTGCATTAACAAAATGTTAATTTAACATACCTGGGTACTGGGTCCCTTCCTGTACAATCTGTACACAGCGGACAATCCCACTCCAGATGACCTCGAAGACCTCGCTGCACCAGGCAAGTTTCTTATAGCCACATTTGCTGACGACTTGGCAGTGTTTTTCTCTGCTCCCTGTGAATACGAGGCTGCTGATGGAGCTCAAGAGTACATTCACCTGCTTGAGAGCTGAGCTCGCAGGTGGAATATCAAGCTCAACGCCTCGAAGTGCCAAGCCGTGAACTTTACGCTCATAAGAGGAGATGCTCCAGCAGTCTGGCTTGATGGCAGCCCCCTGCAGCCAGGGAAACAAGCAAAATACCTGGGAATCACCATGGATAAAAGACTCTGCTTCCGTGCGCACATTGACGGACTCGTAAAGCGTTGTAGGGGCAAGATGGTCAAGGCCAACTGGCTGATTAACGCCAATAGCGCATTGCCGCTACGCTGTAAACGGGCTGTGTATAACACCTTGGTTGCTCCGACTTGGAGATATGGTATTCAGATTTGGGGCATTGCGTGTCGGTCAAGTCGACAACGTATCCAGACACTCAAGAATTTGGCCTTGCGTCGAATGACTGGAGCTGACTGGTACGTACAAAATTCTACCTTGCACAATGACCTCAGAATGGATACCATAGACAACCAAGTTAAGGCTTACTCCACTAGTTACAACGCACGTTTACAGCGGAATCGTAGCCGGCTGGCTAGAGAGCTTTCAGGGAGGAGGGCCATTAGAAGACTTAAGCGCAGGTCATTTAGAAACCTGTTATCGTAGTCTGGTGACGATCCGTTGGAAGTCACCCGTATCCACATGACCCACAACTACGCCTGATGTAAACCAGGCTTGCAGATTTTAACAGAGATGACTGTGTTGTTATAAAAACAATTTGAGTTTTTGATACAAAACAATAAATAAATAAAAAATAAAATTGTTAATTTAAGAACTTTCAAAAAATGACAACGCCAGTATTTTTGGTAAAATTACCCATAGTGCATTGATAGAATATATCAGATCTATAAAAAGTGTGTTGTCTTTATTTTTAACATAATATTACATTAAATGTTAACATTTATTTTAAATGGAATAAAAAAATAACACATGGCAACAATATATCACTGCTACTGTCAAATGGTTTGTTTACATTGTTTCTCTTGTTGTTGTCAAAAAAAAAGAAGAAGAATAGACAAAGCACGTAAGCAACGTATGGCTATAGATGTTGATGCTTAATGCTTAAGCATGTTTTTCGTTTATAGCCTATTTCCACTGCTCAGTTATTCATTTAACAGTGAGTTAACAGTAACTGAGGTTCAGTTTGCATGTATTCTCCCATAAGGAATTAACTGAAGTAAAACTGTAAAAAACTCATTTGAACACTTGTTCGATAAAACATCGCGATGTTTCATCGAAAAAGTCACAAAACAGCTGATTGAACGTTGAAAAGGAGAGTGCAATTAAAAATTATATTTTTAAAATAATTAATATACTTCTTTTATAGATGTATTTACGAAAAAAATACGTAATTTGGGAGCTAGGCATGGAGAACTTGTTTATGGAGTTGTGGGAGCAGAATTTTATTGCGCTCAGGGCAATGCAGAGAAACTCCCACGGCGGGAATGCGGGACTTGGATGGAAATTCTCCTTGAAAAACGCATCACTATTTTGTGGCACATCCAGCTCCCAAAACTTTCCATGCCTTGGCTATTTTCAACATAAATATAGAGATATTATATTTTCAAATATGCTTGCAATTTAATTTTAACTTATGAATGACCACTCAGATAGACGCTTCCATATTCTGCTGTTTGCAATGTTCGTGGCAAATGTTTTTATAAAATTACATAGCTCCTTCATAACAAGCAAATCAGCTTGTAGAAATAGCATGAATGTCAATCAAACTGACAATAATGCACTGACAATTTGCAATAATAAATTTAGCTTCATCATTAATTCGTAATTTTAGCTATAACAAACCGAAACAAAACAAAACGAATAGCTGATTTATTAACTGAGATTCAGTTATAGAATGGAAAAAACTTTCGTAACTGACTGTTAAATTTAACAGTAACTGAGCGATGCTTCAAGCTAGAAATCATCGATTGGTTCTGCAGTCAGTTCAAAAGAACTGGAAATCGAGTTATAGGAGTTGCAATTCACAAAAATTGCCAAATCACCTACACGCCATCTCAGTCCCTTTAGATTGCACACCAAACTTTCATGCAGAAATGATACAATTGGTGATGTGTACTGCACTCAATTTCATTTAAAATCCGGTCTGAACGTGCATTGCATTGCCGTATATATTCCTCCTGGCCAAATTTATTTATTTTATTGTATTAATTGCAAGTTGATAGTTGTTGAATTGGTTTGTGGTAACTAAATGAAGAAACATAAATTTTATAGTTTAGACTATTTAACTAACTATTTAACAGCGCATTGACTCTTCTTTCTTTTGATGTTCTCTTTGAAATTTATGTGAAATATTATTTTTTCCTTATTGCATTTTACATTCTGTTTATTTTTTAAACTTACCTACATTGCAACTTAACACACTTTTTTCAGAGTTTCTCCGTTACCGACTTTAGTTTATATATTTTAAAATTTTGGTTTCTGTTAATGTTTGAAACTCTTGTAAGCTTTCATTTAATCTGACAGAATTTATATATATTAGGTCTGTTTGATAGTAGAAAGTGTAGGGTAGTGCAGTGCAGAACAGAACACACAAAATACAACCCTGAAAATTTTAAGTGTAAAAAAGAGTAGAGCTACTATCGCACAAAAAAGGTGTAAGTTAGAGCAAATGAAGCAAACAACAGCTGACTAACATGAGCTTCGGTCGAGCGTCATCCATTTGTTTTCGATTTAATTTGTGCTTAAGTTATACCCTTGCTCCTTCAACTCCTTGGCAATTTGCAGCCACTTTATTTTTCATTTTTTAAGAGAGTAGACTGTGGCCTAACTTTGGCTTGTACTTCCTGTAAAAATAATACAAATAAACAATTTATTTAATACAACCTTCAATTGAAAACTGCAATAACTCCTCTTCCATGTTATAATCATCCTCATATGACATTTTGTATTATTGTTAAAATTTGCAATTTTAAACTGATTTAAAGAACTCAAAACCATTAACTGACACAAAACAGCTGTTTTGTTGTTCTACACTTTTCTGCTCTTGATTTTTGGTGGTGTAGAAAAGTGCAGAAAAGTGTAAGTCAGGGCATGATACAATTATACAAGGTAGTCTCGTCGGCAAAATGTGAGCCCTTAGCTATGTTAGCTATAAGTGCGAGTGAAACGCACACTTTACACTGAGTGTAAACGAAACGACTGTAGAGTATGTTGATTAACCCTAGACAGGTCCGTGGTTTCTAAATTAACCCATTATAAAAGAAAGAGGTAAATAAATTAATTTTTAATAGTTTTGAGTAAGCAACTAGTTTATTCAGACTGTTTAATAAGTCCGCTAAGTAATAAAAATTTAAAATGCTGAAAGAAAATCAAACAAAATTAGAAAATCTGCAAATTTTGCAAATTTTGTCCGCTTAAGGGTTAATCGTTCAAGAAAAATTCGTGCGCACACAACCTCTCGCGTCAACAAGCAAACATGCACTGAAGCTAAGAGCTCAAATCGTGTGTGCGTCGGCTGCCGACGAGACTACCTTGTATAATTGTATCATGAGCTAGGGCACACTAAAAAACACGGGGCAGAACAGTTTAGTGTAAAAAAGTGCAGCTTCCGAACACTTTTTTTGTGAACTAGTGTACACTAGGGCAACCTAGTGCAGCTATCGAACAGACCTATAATATCGTATCATATATCGATAGTAGCATTAGGATACGATATATAGGTGTGGCCATATTATAGAAAGTTTCGATAAATAAGGTTGGCCAGATTACAGAGAGCTTTTCATAAAGAAATATAAGATTTTTTTTTAAACAATATTTTTACCCCCCGAGCCTATAGGTTTTTACCCGTGCCGTAATAAGAAAACCAGTATGCAGTTCTGTTAGTTATCGGCCGTATTATTATTATTATTGTGTTGGGGGAAAATGCACTGCGACCAAACTGATCTATTGTGCCCCCTTCTTGGCCTATACCTCTTCCATCAGACCCAGGTCTTGCATGAAGGCAAGTATCTTTGTTGGGTCGATGGTTTCTAAGTCGCTAGGTTGCACAATGTGTTTCCCTAGAAAGCTACTTCTTTTCCTTGCTAAGGCTGCACATTCTGCTATAATGTGCAAGGAGGATTCTCCTTCCATTTGGCAGAATCTGCAAATCTCGCTACTGACTATACCTAGCTTTGCTAGGTGACCTCCTAGTCTACAATGTCCTGTCAAAAGACCGGTGAGTATCCTGAGTCTATTTTTACCCATTGCTATTACTTGCTTAAACCGTTTAAGGTTATAGCTGCCTAAGAGAAGCTTTGCTTGTCTGAGTCCTGGTGTTCTTGCCCAGCTCATTCTTCGCAGAAATCTCTCTTCGTTTCTAAGCTCTTGCCGTATTGTGCTTCTTCCCACCCCACAGTACGGCTCAGGTCCTTTTAGGGGTGTCGCTGCCCCCAGTCTTGCTTGCTTATCTGCCTCTTCGTTCCCCGCTATGTCGACATGTCCCGGGACCCATCTAAGGGCAAGCCTATTTTGTGATCCCAGAGTGTCTAGCTTGGTTCGTACCTCACAAACTACCTTTGACCTGATTTCGGTCTTGCTAAGTGCTCTTATTGCCGCTTGGCTATCGGATAAGATGGCTATGTCTCTATTCCGATAGTTACGCTTTAAATTAAAGTCCACACACCTCCCTATTGCACACACCTCAGCTTGGAATATGCTGGTGTGCATACCTAGGGGCTCATGGTAGGTTAGCCGAGGGCCTACCACACCAAGACCGGAGCCTTGTTGTGTCAGGGACCCATCGGTGTACCATTTTATGGTATGTGGCTTCATGTTGTGGACCTCTTCAAGAGATGTCCACTCCTTTTTCTTACAGAGGTGAACATATGTTCGGCTCTCATTTCGTCCCTTGGCTGTGCCAGCAGGGGAAGTTCACCCGATAGCATATCTGCCTCTACTCGACTAAGAACGTGTCCTCTCCAAACTCCCTCAACGGACATTCTTAAAAGGGTTGCCTTCTGTTGTAGCCTAATTGTGTGATGGAGTGGTGTTATCTCCAATAGAACCTTAAGCGCTGATGATCGCGCCCGTGATTCCAACACAGGCCATTCTCTGTAGCTTTTGAAGCTGCTTCTGCACAGTGACTTGCTGTGCCTTATCTCCCCATGCAATCACTCCGTACGTGAGCATGGGCCTTACTACATAAGGTATAGCCATCTTATTATCTTTGGCGATGTTCCCCACGACTTCCCGGCTATGCTACGACACGTGTACAGCGCTCTGCAGCACTTCGCAATCGTATTTTGAACATGGGTGCCAAAGTTTAATTTACTGTCAAAAGTGACCCCAAGGTATTTAACTTCCTTGCTTGTTTCTATCTATATTCTACCTGCGAGCCTAATCTCCCTCATCCTTTGTAGCTTGTATCTTCTGGTGAATGGAACGATGACTGTTTTTGCAGGGTTTAGGTTGAGGCAAACCTCCCTACACCAATCATGCGTGATCCTTAGTCCCAGTTGAACAGTATCACAAAGAGTTTCTTCATACTTGCCCCGAGCTATTATGCATAGCCCTGACATTGGATGCCCCTGTTCGCAAGTCTACTTAATAGATCGTCTACAAGTATACTCCATAAAAGAGAAGATAAGACCCCCCCTTGTAGACAGCCCCTTGTGGTTGTTACTGTTACGGTACTATCTTGTATAGATGCCGTAGCCTGTCTGGACCCTAGTAAAGATGAAATCCATCTACTAGTTGTATTGTCCAGCCCTCTTCTATTCAAGGTAGCCTTGACAGCATCATGTGATGTGTTGTCGAAAGCCCCTTCAATGTCTAAAAATGCGCAGACTGCTACTTCTTTGTTTACTACTGCCGCCCGCAGAGTGCGGTGCAGCTCATATAGGGCAGTGTCTGTTGACCTGCCTGTTTTGTATGCATGCTGCGTTGCTTGCAGTGGACTCTGTGTAAGCAAAGTACTCCTAATATTGTAGTCCACCAACTTTTCCAACGTTTTCAGCAAAAACGATGTTAAGCTGATGGGTCTGAAGGACTTTGGGTTGGTGGTATCTGTCTTCCCTGCTTTGGGGATGAAGACCACCCTAGCTCTACTCCAGGCGCTTGGTATATGACCAAGTGCTAGGCTACTGACCAGAATTTTCCTTAGAATGGGTAGGAGTATTCCCTGTCCCTGCTGAAGGAATATCGGTGATATGCAGTCCAGACCGGGAGATTTGTAAGGCTGGAAGGTTCCAATTGCCCATTTTATTCTCTCCACTGTGACCACCGACTTGGCACATGTCCAGTCGATGGCCGTTGGTCTGTGCTGACCCTCTGCTTCAAGCGATACGCACTGTTGCCGGGGGATACTCCCTGGGAAGTGCGTCTCAAACAGAAGCTCTAGCTTCTGCATATTTGTGCTCGTATATGAGTTATCTCTACGCTTCAGGGCTAAATTAGCCTCCGGCGCCCGCTTTGCTAAAGCCCTATGCAGTCGGGCACCTTCTCTCGTACTTACTATGCTTTCGCAGAAGTCTCTATAGTTCTTACGCTTGGCCTTCCCAATCTCCTTGCTGTAGGAGGTGAGGCTTTCGCGGTATGTATCCCATGACCCGTCCCTCTTGGCTTTATTGAAGAGGTGACGAGTGGTGAGCCGCAGTCTCTCAAGACTGTCATTCCACCATGGGGCATCTTTTTCTTTGCGCGTTTTCCCTAGTGGGCAGCTTTCTTCGTAAGCATTTTGAATGCTACTATTTAAATTTCTAGCAACTCTTTCTAGCTCACCCGTGTATCTGGGTATTCCAGAGTTTTCAGTGGCTAGGTTAAGTTCTAGGGTAGACCTAAATTTTTCCCAGTTTGTTTTCCTGGGGTTACGAGTTGGTACACTACTATCCGTATTAACCTGAAGTTTAAATAGGATGATCCTGTGATCAGACATGGATTCTTCTGAAGAGACATGCCATTCTCTGAAATGTGGCCTAAGGGACCGACTAATCAGAGTAACGTCTAATACCTCTTCCCTAACTCTAGTTACGAATGTCGGTGACGATCCGACATTACCAATTTCTAAATTATCTCTATATATAAAAGAGTTTGTACTGTTAAGAATGGATGAGCCACAGCCTAAACGAAAAAAGCTAGAAGGCTGAATTTTTCACACAATATTTTATTTTATTTTAGGAATTTTATTTTGGACAACTCCTTCGAGTACCTCCCATACATTTTGGAGCACTTTTACCCACTCCAAAAACAAAACACATTACCCATTCCACTTGTTATTTTTTCAAATTTGTGTGCCTTTGACAATTGATTTACGACCCAAGTAGCGTTTATTGTTTTTGTAAGTGTTGTTGTTGGGCCCGTACTGCTACTTTTGTTGGTGTCGTTGATTTAAAAAAACAACAACAACAAAACAAAACTTGGTGCGTCGAGAAAAATTTTGCACACCAAAATACATATGTATATTGTGGGGGTAGATTTGCCTACTTGCTGCTAATATAACTTAGACAAAACGTAACATGCTGACATTAATAATATACAATTTCGAACAAGCAAAGGCCGTTCACATAAGTTTGTATACAAATCTATGCATGCCTGCGTCGTACGTGTGAACCACGCTCTTCGTCCCAAACTCAAAGAGCCACTTAAAATTTAACAGAGCGCGCGCGTCGCTCTTATGATAATTAGATAATTTGAAATCTCGCTCCGATCATGCTCCTTTGTTGTTGCTCATTTACGTTCACTCTCTATTTTATGTGCGCGCTTTGCATGTCAATCATAAAGTTCAATAACCCTACCTCCTCCGCACACACTAAATCAAACCTGAAGGCTTAAGTACGTGTGAGTTTAGGCTATGCAATTCACTTAACTGCAGCCTCTTAGATACATATGTTTTGCTTTGATTCAGTGCGTGCGAAAGAGGCAGCGATGCTACGCTCTTTGTTTGACTTGCAGAGCGCGCGCATACATAAGAGAGTGAGCTGAAATCATGATACAAAAAATACCGATAACGCATTGCGCATAAAAAGCTGTTTTGCGTGACGTCACATGTGACAGGTGGGGTATGATTTTCATATTGCATATGGCTGTTGATGCTGATCAAGAATATATATACTTTATATGGTGTCGGAGATGCTTCTTTTTGCCTGTTATGCCTTGTTCACACATAGCACTTAATCGTGCGATTAGTGTCATTAACGAGATTAAAGCACTAATCTTCATATAATCGAGTGATTAACTCATACAAGAGCTGTCAAACGTAATCCCTTCATTGACGAGGTTAACTTCTAATCTAGTTGATCAGCGTGAATGCAACCCTGTGTTTGTTCAACATAAACGACAGATGGCGCTGTTTCTTTCCTTTTAAAGCTGATTGCTATGAAAACTAAAGCGAACAGCTGATATTTTACAGTCGTTTTAAGTTATGGCAGCAAAAAAGAAAAGGGTAAATTGGTGCGATGGGGCAGAAATCTGCCTCATCGAAATATGGCAGAGCAGACGGCAACAACTACGATCTGCTAGAAAAAACTCGCATATCCATGAGGAAATGGCGGTAGAGATGCGGAACTTTGGCTTTCACTTCACGGGCGCAGAAATAAAAGTCAAATTGCACAATTTTACAAATAGATATAGGTATGTACAATTGGTTATATGTAAAAACACATATAAATATGATAAATTTATTGAAAATTGTATTCACAGACAGGAGAAGACAAAAATTGGCAAGTCTGGGGGTGCGCCATCTTTGTGGAAGCACTATTCTGCTGTGCACCAAATTTTGAATGGCTGCAAAAGTATTGACACTGAAGCAATTGTGGAAGACAGTATTATGGGTAAATAATATAATATAATATTTTATTGTTTATTATATTAAGTACTGAAAAGTATTATTATCCATAGAAGAAAGTAATGATTCAACATATTCTGCACCTGCAACTCCACTGCAAGCGTCAGCTTCGGGAACATCAGATTCCGAATGTGAGCGCTTATCTAAAAAGAAAAAACAAAGCTTTCAGGCGAAGATATGCGAGTACATAGAGCAGTGCTCTAAGGAATTTAAAGAAGCTCATGAAGAGAATAAAGAAATAGAGGAGAAGAAGGTGGTACTTTTGGAACGCTGCGTTTCAGATTTTAGCGAACTGAAAGACGCTATGGTGTCATTTTTAAAAAAACCATAATTAATAAAATAAAAAATGTACTTACAAATGAAAGATGTCAATGCTTTACGTATATCTTTTGCTCTACCAACATTTTGAGTAATAATTGTTATGTCTGGTGAATGTCTTGCATGGTCGATAATTTCCTGTGATGTCAACCAACTTTCATTTACATTAGAGTTGTGTCGTTCGCGAACGAACGAACAAAAAAGAACTATTCACTGAAGTGAACGAACTGAATAAGTTCATCTTCATCGTTCTTTTTTGTTCATCGTTCGTTTTTGTTCATCGTTCGTTCATCTTAATCGTTCTTTTTTGTTCAGTTCATTCATGTTTCTTGTACGTTCAGTAGTTCTTTTTTTTTGCTGTTATGTATGTATGTTTGCTGCGTTTTTTAATTAATTCAGAATATTTAATGATGCACCCTTTGTTTGGACAATGGACAATAATTTGTGCCTTGAAAATGTTATATTACAAATAAAAATTAATTATTAAGTAAATTATTTATAATTGTGGCATATTATTGCGCATAAAAAGAGATCAAACAAAAACATGGCAAAACGGTCTAAAATTGAACGAACAAAGACGAACGATGAACAAAAACGAACGATGAACAAAAACGAACGATGAACGAAAATGATCAAATTAAGGAACAAAATCGAACGAACAAAAAGAACGACCTAGTTCACTAATTGAAAAAGAACGAACAAACTTATTCATCAATTTGAACGATGTTTACCCAACTCTAATTTACATCGTCATTTTCGTCGTTAAGAAAATTATGCAGTGCACAACACGCCTTGATGATCAGTGAAGCATTGTTTACTTGGTTATCGATACCCTTTCCGATTCTCCTAAATCGAGCTTTCAAGTGACCAAATGCGTTTTCAACTACCCTCCTGCATTTAGAAAGGTGATAATTGAACGCTTTTTTATCTGCTGGTTGTGCAATAGTGAAAGGGTACGGTTTCATAAGCTCATCACCAAGTCTAAATGCAGAGTCTCCTATTATGAAAACCGGTACTCTTGCGTTGTTCATGCTTCTTGCCATATTATTTAAAACCTCACAGTTTTTCAGTTCTCGCTTGAGCAATGATTTTTCATAAATATTAGAATCAGGACAGCGACCTGGGCTACCAACATTTATGTAAATGAAATGACACCTGAAGAACACTTATTATGTTATACATTCTATTAGCAATAGTAATTGTTTACAAACCTTGCATCTACTAAAGCTAGCAAAACTGTAGAGTACCATCCTTTGTAATTATGATAATCTACAGCGTTTTCTGTAGATGGGTGAATTGCTATATGACATCCATCTAAATATGTGGAGTGATATTATACAAATTTAAAAGTATTGACAAAAATCTTACCAATAGCGGCAAGGCATTGCGGAAATCCCATACCTTCAAATCCACGTACGCACTCTTCAACTTTTCCAGCTGTCAAAGGAAAATTTTGAAGATACTGAGGTCGTAATTGCTTCCAAGTCTCTCTACAAAAGTCCAACACTATTGTGCACACTGTCGACTTTCCAACTCCGAACATGTTTGCTATGGTCCTTTACTCAGCTGATGAACCTAGCGCGTACATTGCTATTGCAACACGTTTTTGTAGAGGAATTGCCTTTCTATAAGTGGTATCTTTTTTTTCTATATTTTTTACCAGCTCACAAAGCTTGTTGAAAGATTTGCGATGCATGCGAAAGAAAGCATCCGAGCCGTTTAGACAATCAATTTCCCAGAAAAATTCTGAACGTTCCTAAAAGAAGAACACTTATATACTTACATATATACACATAATAATAAGTTAATACATACTTTTCTCCACTTTTTCATCACAGATGCCTCAGATATGGCTGCACATAACGTGAGGTGCATTTCATATTTCATTAGCACAAGATTCCTTTGTGCTCTTGAAGTATTGAAAAGATCCATTATTATTTTCGCCATATTACAAAAATGATTTTAATAATTTTTGACTTCATTTTTGTAATGTAAACAAACAGCTGTAAAAATTAATCAGCTTTTTGTTGTGTGAACGCATAAGATTATCGAAGGGAGATTATCGATATCACGAGATTAATTTTTCATGTGTGAACATGGCATTACATACTTTTGCACAAAACAATTATACCCTTTTTTACCCATTTCAGGGTATAAATATAACTGTGAATGCAAAAGATTTTGGAGTGCTTTGTCTGCTGTGGCCCTGCCACAGTTTTATATGCAGCCGCTGCAGCCACAGCAGCAACAGTTTCAGCTATCTTCCTTCCAAATTTGGTGACACTAGCTCAAAGTTTGTTAAAGGTTAGGGAAGGGGGGCTGTGCCCGTTATGGGTGGGTATGGCATTCAAAATATTCGTGAATTGAAGAGCCACAGCCTAAACGAAATGAGCTAGAAGGATGAAATTTTTACACAATATTCCATGCAGGTAGTAAGTGAGTACCAATCATACATTTTGGAGCACTTTGACCCATTCCAAACACAAAACACATTACCCATTCCACTACTGCCGCCTGATTGTCGCACAAGCTGAGGGTTTGATCGCGAGCGAGAATGCAAAAACAAAACAAATGCGCAGTGACGCCTTCGCGTCGCACAAGCAAAGTCATAAAAAAAAGGAGGGCAAAGGGGTACGGATGCGGCAGGGATGTAAGTTGCCGCAAATATTTTCTGATGCAGATGGGGATGCCACCAGCTATCTTCCTACCTAATTTGGTGACTCTAGCTCAAAGTTTGTCAAAGGTTGGGGAAGGGGGGCTGGGGGCGGTATGGGTAGGCCTGCCTCCAAAATATATTTGGGGGTCGCTACCAGATGTCTTCCTACCAAATTTGGAGACTCTAGCTCAAACACTATGAAAGTAACACACATTCCCGTTTTTAACGAAAAGTTGGGGCGGCTTGGGTTGTCAAGGGCGGTATGGGTGGGCATGGCATCAAAATTTTTGATGCAGATCTTTGTGGAATGTCATTGCTAACTTCCTACCAATTTTGGTGAATCTAGCTAAAGTTGTGGGTGGGAAGGGGGCGGGGGAGTTTTGGGTGGGCGTGGCATCCAAATTTTTGACGCAGATCTTAGTTTGATGTCAATTGCTATCTTGCTACCAAATTTGGTGACTAGCTCAAATTTATAAAAAGTTGGTACTAGCTCCCCTGTGAGCAGTCAGGGGGGCTTGGCTCCAAAACAGATCATGCAGATTTTTGGAGATCGTTACCAGCTATCTTCCTACCTAAATTTGGAGACTCTAGCTCAAACACTATGAAAGATACACGCATTCCCGTTTTTAACGAAAAGTTGGGGCGGTTGGGGTGAACAAGGGCGGTATGGGTGGGCATGGCATCCAAAGATTTGATGCAGTTTTCTGAGGATCGTCATCACCCATCTTGGCGCAAAATTTGGTGGCTCAAAAACTGAAGAAGTTATAAGCGTTTCTGATTTAAAATTGCAGGGGGCTGGGGGCGGAATGGGTGGGCGTGGTTTTTCAATTTTTGCATGGAATTTTTTCAGGGATGCCAGTAGCTATCTTCCTACCAAATTTGGTAACTCTAACTGTAAGGGTGTGCGGAATAGGTGGATTTATCGATTTTGAGTTATCGAATTTATCGATTTGCTAGCCCCCCAGTTATCGTAGAACCCCAATCTTAGAACTTGATCTGTCCCGGCCATAGATAAAGACATTTGCAAAGTTTCAAGTCTCTAGCTTGAAGGGTGTGGAAAAAACTTGCGAACATACAGACGGACAGACACCATGACGGACATTGCACAAACCCAATATACTCTTTACTTTCGGTATCGAGTATAAAAAGGAATGATTTTTGCGCTTGTTTTTTGCCTTAATAAGTTTCATGCAGATCTTTGGGGATCGTTACCAGCTATCTTCCTACCAAATTTGGAGACTCTAGCACGCATTCCCGTTTTTAACGAAAAGTTGGGGCGGCTGGGGTGGACAAGGGCAGTATGGGTGAGTGTGGCATCCAAAGTTTTGATTCAGTTTTTTGGGGATTGTCATCATCTATCTTGGCTCAAAATTTGGTGGTTTGGTTTTTCGGGATGCCAGTAGCTATCTTCCTTCCAAATTTGGTAACTCTAACTGTAAGGGTGTGCGGAATAGGTGAATTTATCGATTTTGAGTTATCGAATTTACCGATTTGCCAGCCCCCCAGTTATCTTAGAACCCCAATCTTAGAACTTGATCTGTCCCGGCCATGGATAAAGACATTTGCAAAGTTTCAAGTCTCTAGCTTGAAGGGTGTGGAAAAAAGTTGCGTTCATACAGACGGACAGACACCATGACGGACATCGCACAAACCCAATATATTCTTTACCTTCGGTATCGAGTATAAAAAAGGACAGAAAACAGGACAAAAATTGTTCTGTGCAATTTTAATCTTTTAGCATCAAAATGAAGCTTGCACAATTCCGTGAGGTAATCATAAACATAAACATAGCTAATACAGCTTCCTGGTGACAAGATTGGGGACAATCGGCCGGCTTAAAACAAATTATGCTTTTTTGTGCGAGGCACAAAGCGTTTTGCATATGTTTTTTTGTCGTCATATACGCGCGAATGTGATCTATTTTGCTATTAAGACTGCATATGCAGTATCTGCAGTATGCCTTATTGGTGTCCGCTTCATCGCGGCTTATCCAATCTTTAAAATCTGGCTGCTGTAGCCAGCAATCACGAAATTTTTGTTTGTACGATTCTTTCGGCATTATTTAACTTTATTTTTCACTTTTGTTGTACGTTAGATTACAAATGATATCGAAAATACATACAAAGTATGTAAAAAAGGATGCCACACCGTTTTAAAAAGATCACTGTTTTTAATAGATCGGATGCCACACTGTTTTTAAAGAAAACTTTGAAAAAAAGATTGAAATAAATGAATCAAATAAAATCTGAAAAAAGGTCAGATTTCCGGATAGGGGATGTTTGATATTTTTTCCGGACAAAGCACTTAAAAACAGGACAGATCTGTCCGGAAAAAGGCCAAATCGGCATCACTGTTGTTGGGCCCGCTCTGCTACTTTTTGTTGGTGTCATTGATTTAAAAAAACAACAACTAAGCAAAACTTGGTGCGTCTAAAAAAATTTGGCACACCAGAAAATGTTGTGGGGGTGGATTTGCATACTTGCTTAACTTAGACAAAAAGCAAGAACGGTAAAACTCAGATCACGCAGTCAGTGGTTTACACGTTGTTCAGTGAAGTCAATTTTTGACTTATTTTGAAGTATTTATTTATAATACTTACTTGAAATTAAGTTGTTAATTTGTTTGGTTTTTTTTTTTTAAAACAAAAATAATAAGTCGATTTTAGACTTAATAATTGAAGCAACATTATATAAGGACTACTGAGGAAACCACAATAAAAAGCAAGTGGAAACGTTGCAGACGGACGCAGTCGACTGCGCTATACTCGATACCAGTATTTAAAGCGGTAAAAAGAGGCCTGATTGCAAAGGGGTATGGATGCGGCAGGGGTGAAAGCTGCCTCAAAAATTCTGATACAGATGGGCATGCCACCAGCTATCTTCCTTCCAAATTTGGTGACCCTTGCTTCAAGTTTGTAAAAGGTTGGGGAAGGGTGCTGGGAGCGTTTAGCTCAAAAACTATGAAACATACACGCATTCCCGTTTTTAACGAAAAGTTGGGGCGGCTGGGGTTGGCTAGGGCGGTATGGGTGGGCGTGGCATTAATGGTTGTTTTTGTGTTTTTGATGCAGTTTTTTGGGGATCGTCATCACCTATCTTGGCGCAAAATTTGGTGGATCGAGCTTAAAAACTGAGGAAGTTTTATGCGTTTTTGATTTAAAACCGCGGGGGGCTGGGAGCGGAATGGGTGGGCGTGGCACCACAATTTTTCGGGGATGCCAAAATTTCCCACCAAATTTGGTAACTCTAACTGTAAGGGTGTGCGGAATAGGTGGAATTGTCGATTTTGAGTTATCGAATTTATCAATTTGCCAGCCCCCCAGTTATTGTAAAGCCCCAATCTTGACACTTTAATTTACTATGCCATAGATTAAGAGAATTGGAAAGTTTCAAGTCTCTAGCTTGAATTGTGTGGAAAAAAGTTGCGTTCATACAGACGGACAGACAACATGACGGACATACCCCCAATATACTCTTTACCTTCGGTATCGAGTATAATGACGCGCCTGATTCTCTACCTCAATGGTGGCGTGGAAAAAAAAATATTAAATAATTTGCTGTTAAATATTTTCTAATTTATTTCTATCTTCTATGTATTGCTAAAATTTATATAAACTATCCGCGCAGCGAAGTAAGCGGGCCACTTACTAGTATTTGAATATAAAGTTGGTAAGGCACTCACCCCTTGTGTTGATGTCAGTGCTACCCCAAATGGTATGGTGTGCATTGGCATCGCCGCCGATTATCACCGGCAGCTTTTCTCTCCTGCAGTGGTCCATCAGCTTTTCTATTTCCGGTGGCGGGCAGTCCACCTCACAGGCAAAATAGGCAGATACTATCACCATAGGGGGGGGGTGTTCCCTCTTGCCCTTACGGCAATCGGTACACAGTCCCTAGTGAGGAATTCTGAAAGAATAGTACAATTAATACATTTTCTTACCATTATGCATGCTCTAGGTATAGGATCTCTTTGATCCCAGATTACCTTCGAGTCAGCGGTGTACAGGCCTTTTATGCCATTGTTGACCCATGGCTCCTATACCAGGGCTAGCCCAAGATGTCGGGTGATAAACATCCTGGCCAAGACAGCAGAGGCTGCCTTAGCACGGTGAAGGTTTATCTGGGCTAGCCCAGTGACGGTGACGTTGGGCGTCACAATCACTTGTCCGCCGCTCCAGCTCCTGGTGATGCGGGTGGATAGTTGTCCACATCACCGCTGCTCGTCATTATGACGTCAGCTTCTTCGCATACTGCCATATGCAGCTCCTCAGCCAACTCCTGCGAGGACATCGGCACCACCTCATCCATCCCATCCAGCTCTGCTGGACCGAGCGTCATGTCGGCCAGTTCCTCATCATCAGCCACATCCTCTGATGAGTCGGCAACTGCCGGAAGAGCCATCGGAACAGTGGCGGTGGGCGGTGCGGGTGCCGAGCTTGCGACTTCCGGGGCTGTTGGGTGGGCTGCGGGGGCAGTCCTCGCGCCAACATTCTTTTTCTTCAGCCCTCTAACGGAAATGGTCCCGTAGCGGAATGAAATCTGGTGGTCTCTCGCCACTATCGCGTCCTTGGATGCCTCATCGATGCCGATCACCATCAGCGCACCTCCGCCTTCCGTTCTTCTCGACGACACCTTCCACGAATTGGTCTCGATCTTGTTCTGGTTCCTCAGCAGAGCCAACAAGGATTCGGTTGACCGATCCGCACTTCTTGGGCAGAAGATAGTGATGTTGTGGGGTGATGGGATGTCATCACCTAACTTGCAATGCAGTGGAGCACCTTTCCACGATTGCAGCCTCGACCTCAGCCACTCAGCTGAGTGTTCGTCAGAGCATTCAATCACCAGGTAGCCAACCCGGAAGTGGATGCCCGCGAACGCGACCGCGTTGTCCTATCCTGTGAGGATAACCTCATCCAGGATGGCCTCCTCCAATGCGGACAAGTCCCCATGGTAACACGGCCACCTTGACTTTTTTCGCAATCGCTGCGTACGATAGACGAGCCTCGGTGGACATCGGGGAGGAAGACCTCACTGCTGCTGCTATGGCGGCATGGTCGCTCCTCCGGACACACCCTCTTGGGGGGTGCAGTGGGTGGCGTCAGCGTGCTGTTGAGGCGTTTGGAGCCTGGTCCCTGTGTCTGGCTCATGATTTCAGATCATGATTTTTTAAAAAAGTGCAAGCATAAACACAAAATCATGATATTTTTTACACACGTATTTTGACTAGGATTTTTTGGAAAAATCATGATTTAGTGTGGAAAACAGTCTGGCAACGCTACTGTGTAAAATCAGCTGTCGTGCACAGAAAATATTGTTCAAAAGAAATACGTTAAAAATGGAGAACAATAGAAATATTTGGAAAAATTTGTGAACAGCGCTCTTGTGCTAGCCAAATACATTTCCAACTTCGTACCCTGCACAGGACGCCAGCTTATAAATGCCGATTGTCACCTGTTTTTCGAATGCAACGGGAATTGTAATTCAATGCACTTGTTTCGGCATATGTGGACCCAAAATGAGTTTTTGCACATTCTACAATTTTCAAAAAATAGGTGTTCATTGTCTGGAGCTTGCATCAACATCCAGTATGAATCGCTTCTAGGCCGGCTATGAACTGTTCGCAACCGCGGTCTTAATAACGTCAAGGCAGCAAGTTGACTTGCAAACTAGTCCATTAAAATTTTCTTGCGTTTGGCTTTCCATCTACGTTTTAAAGCCTTCATGCGCTCCATTTTCCGTCCGTGTGATGTTTGCGCAAGCCATTTCATTAAAAAATACTTTGAATTTTTTTTCCATTTTTACGATTTAAAACGATTACGTTTTGAAATTCGATATGTTGCCACGATTTTCACATGAAGCTGCCACCTCATTTTATAATTTTCGTAGGTGGCTCCCCCCTTCAGAAAAATCATGATATTTATAAAATAGCATAAACAGGCGTATTTTAAAAAGCGTTTTTTTAAAAAACCATGATACATACTACGTTTATGCTTGCAAAAAATCATGAAATCAGATCATGATTTTTTAAAAAAGTGCAAGCTTAAACACAAAATCATGATTTTTTTTACACACGTATTTTGACTATGATTTTTTGGAAATATCATGATTTTTTGTGGAAAACAGTCTGGCAACGCTACTGTGTAAATTCAGCTGTCATGCACAGAACTAATTGTTACAAACTAAATACGTTAAAAATGGAGAACAGTCGAATCCATTGGACTTCTGCAGAGACCAAAGAGCTGCTTAGCATAGTAAAAGAAGACAATGTGTTATCGCAGCTTTTTCATATGAAGCTGCCACCTTATTTTATAATTTTCATAGGTGGCTCCCTCTTGCAGAAATATCATGATATTTATAAAATAGCATAAACAGGCGTATTTTAAAAAGCGTGATTTTAAAAAATCATGATGCAGCAAGCATAAACGTAGTAACAGTAAGCATAAACGTAGTAATAGTCGATACAATGAAATTTGTAATCGATACTTGGTTTAAACAGTGCCAATTTGAGTAAAACGGCTTGTCATTCAAACGGAACGATCATGTTTGCCGTTTGCGCATTAGTTAAAGCAATAATTTTTGCTTTTTTAGCTTTACTTATTTTGTTTTGGTTCGAGTTCATATTACACACAATTAATTACACAATTACACACACAAACGGCTGTCAACTGTATCAGAAAATTTTTGAGGCAGCTAACAGCTCTGTCGCATCCGTACCCCTTTGCAATCAGGCCTCTTTTTACCGGTTTTAATACTGGTATTGAGTATATCGCAGTCGGTTGCGTCCGACTGCAACGTTTCCACTTGTTTTTTATGCAAAAGTATCAAGTGTCTTAGTCCAGTTGCACTTCTAAATAAAATAAATAATTGCTAATAAACAAAACACAGTTCCTAAAGGTTTTTTTCAGCATATGGTAGAAACCAAAGATATATATACATATTTATATTTTTATATATTTAAGTATTATCCATAAACTGCTTTAGTTGCAGTGATAGCCTCAAAGTTGCAGCATGTTTAAAGGACTTTTAATAGTATTCTGTATTATTTTCCTGAATATTGATTTGGTTGAAAGTATAGGTAATTGACAATGCCTGTCCAACTATACCTATGTATTGAAATGTGAAATTTTGTATTCTTTCAGATAAAGATGATACTGCTAAAATAATGTTAAAAGTAAAAGCTATGCGAAAACAGTTGTTGAACCTCCTTGAGACTTTGAGACATCAATAATGGAAATAAATTTTAGTTCAAATTATCAATGAAACAATTAACTAAAATATTTTTTGGAATCTTAGCATTTAACATATACTTACCCATTATATTTTATTGTCAACACGATTTGGTAATATTTAGATATTATTATCCATAACATATGTTCAATAAAATGGTTTCAGGCAAGATTATAGCAATAAGAATTTATTTAAATAGAGTCGTCAAGTTGCGATAGTCCAACATATTAAAGCAATAAGAATTTATTTAAATAGAGTCGTCAAGTTGCGATAGTCCAAAATATTAAAGCAATAAGAATTTATTTAAATAGAGTCGTCAAGTGGCGATTGTCTAACATATAGTTGGAACTCGGAAGCCTGGCGACACCACTCTCAGAGAGCGCATTTGAAGGCTGTTTTGCTGGTCTGGCGATTTGTTAGAAAAATGCAAGTAATTCTTCTTTCTGAGGGAACAATCGAATTTATCGAAATTATCTTCGTATTTAATAGAAAAGTCTAATTTTATTTCTGTTGACACATCTTGTTATCATAATTATCTTATTCGTTGTACATTAAACTTTTCCCGTGATCCTAAACAGTTTTATAAATTTATTAACTCAAAACGTAAATCTTCATGCTTGCTTTATCTATTTGCTGAGTATTTTCAATCAGTATACTCAACGAGTTTATATAGTTGCAGTGATTTCTATCCTTTACAAGTTCAAACGTCAAATTGCATAAATGTCCCAGTTATAACTGAGTGTACGCTCCTTAGTGACCTCGGCTACTTGCCTGGTCCTGATGGAGTGCCAGGTTGTATATTTAGATACTGTGCGGATTCATTTTGTAAAACCTTACATAAATTAGTTAACTTGTCGGTTGATTCAACTGTGATTTCTGATATATGGAAGGAATCCTTTATTATTCCACTTCATAAAAATTATTCTAAGTCTAACGTTAAAAATTATAGAGGTATATCCAAGTTGTCTGCCAATCCTAGTCTTCGAAAAAATTATATGTTCAAATTGCAACACTTATGTAGGTTAATTATATCACCTTATCAACACAGTTTTGTTAGGCTTAGATCTACTACCACTTACCTTATTGAATTCACTTCGATTGTTATCAAAGGGTTTCAGGGAAAAATACAAACTGACGTTGTTTACACCGATTTTATTAATTCCCGCGATGGTCAATAAGGCCATTAATGTCATTGGCTCCATCAAGTGGTGGTCGAAAGAGTTTAATGATCCCTACACCACTAAAACGTTTTATACATCCCTTGTACGTCTCAAACTGGAGTATGGATCCTGTGTGTGGTCCCCGCAATTCGGGATTCACCATGATAAAATTGGATATGTGCAGAAGAAATTCCTTCTTTGTGCCCTTAAAAGCTTTAATTAAATCTCCCCCCCCTCCCCCTTTTAAACCGTCTGCATGGAGTATTATTTATTACTAATCTTCTTAACGGTGAAATCGAATCATCAGTTTTTTTGAGTCGAACTAAGCCCCAATTAGATCTTCACGTAACTTTTTACCCCTTAGGGTGGCCGCACACCAGAGCCAACAAAACGTCGGTCGCCAACAAAACGTCGGTCGACCGACAAACAAAAAAACATAAAATTTGTCAGGAGCGATCTCTGTCGAAAGCCGGTTTTATATAGAGTTTCATACGGACCACGTACACCAAACGCAACAAACATTTTATACAAGTTTTCGTTACCCACAATACACGCTTGCTTATGGAGCCGCGCACACTGAATCAAACAAACAAAATAAAGACCGACATTGAAAAACATAGCCCAAAAAATGTTTTTATTTTGTCGAGTGCTCTTGGCTGGAATTATGTCGATCTTAGACAGTGGTGTCCAAAACTCGAAAAGTCGACCACGCGTAGTTGACAAAAAACATTCTGCAGGCGTCGCAGCCGACACATGTATAGAGAGAGAGAACATGTGTATTCTATAAATAGAACGCTCTTCAGCTTGTTCTCTCACGATGCGCGTGTTCGGCTGCATTTGCTGCGTGTTCGGCTGCATTTGCCCTCGCGACTCATGTGTTTGGTGAAGCAGTAAAACGTCTCGTTGCCTTCGTGTTTCGCTGCTTCGCACACAAGCGCAACTCTTTCATTGTGTGCGTTTGGACACCACTGATCTAAGACAAAAATATATTTCTTATCCAAGAACCCTGCAATTGCCTAAAAATGTCATATTTACCGCACTCATATTAATGCTACTCCGTAGTTTTTTGTTATGTTGTATATGCTCTGCTTTGCTCTAATTTTTATTGCTACGGCTCTTGGCTGTTGTAGAGAAAATAACGGTGCTTTACGAGCCAGGCCAACACTCAGCGGCCCGTTTATTTTACGACAAGCGGCGGGCCAATTTCTTTGTCCGAATCAGATGACATCTCGAACAATACTAAAATTATGCTTTGCTTTATCGCGCACCGAAGCCGACATGTCGAAAACAAAATGGTTGTCGAACGGTGTTTGTTTTGGTGTGCGATACCAAAAAACATGTTTTATTTTCGGACCACCAAAGACCGAAAATAAAACGTTTTATCGACTCCGGTGTGCGGCCGCCCTTAAGCTGTGTGCAACGTTTATTATGCTGTCTGTTCATCTTTATGAACGTGCGTTTCTTCGACACTCTGATATCTTAAACCTTGACTTTGGAATCATCTTTGGAATCATCTTTGGCCATGTCTGCGTCAGACAAAGCCCACAAATGTCGTACATTTGTACAGCTAGACGTACTAAAATTTATGGCAAGGTAGCTAATGACTTCCTCTAACATATTTGATGCCACGCCGTCCCTCTGGTGGGAAGATAGCGGTAAAAATTTGGTGTGCCATGCCAATTTCTTAAGAGTAGGGGCTTCCTAAGCGCTCTCCTTTTTAAATCACTTTTAAAACCGTTCACAGTTTTTAGGCTAGAGTCATCATATTTGGCTGCAATATAACTAATGACGTTCCCTGTTCCGTATTCTGTTTCGCCCGACTGGAACGTTTTCACTTGCTGTAGAGGTTAAGAGTATAGTCTTGTGCAATGTCCGGCATTCTGTATGTTGGTCTGTCTGTACAAATGCGCACTTTTTCGACCCTATTAATGCTGGAAACTTAAATTTTAGTAAATATCTTGGTTAATGTCTGGGTCAGTCCCACTAGGGACTGGGAAATCGATAGCAATTGAAACACCGTTAGGTGTTAATGGACGAAACACACATATACAAGGGCGTCTCTAGCTAGGGGCAAATGGGGCCGCTGCACCCCCTAAAATTTTGGACGATGCCTTTTTTTATGTACAAATATCAGAAAATGAACATATTTTGATCATAAATAAAATATTTTGTATATTTTTATTTAAATTAACTACTAAACAACGATAAGACTTTGGATTGAAACACTATTCAAAAGAAAATATCAAGTTATATGGTTTTTTTTAGTCTGCCCCCGTAGCTAAGTTTATTTTAGCCTGCCCCCTCCCTACCTTTAGGCCTGGGGACGCCCTTGCACATATGTATATTATTTCAGTTATTTTAAAAACTATTGGCATCCCCAAAGACCAAAACTAAAAATTTGTTTGTCATACAGAAATTGCAAACAGTTTCCACAGCTTTTAAGCAGGATTTACAAAACATGGGCAATATTGCTGGTGACGCCCCTCAAAGATTTGCAGCATCACATTCTGGTAAAGTACAGAGTATATCGCATTCGGATGCACCCAAATGCAACATTTTTACTTGTGTTTTGTTGTTGTTGTTACTGTTGTTATTGCCGTTGCAGTCAGCCATTTAATTGATTGATTGCTGTTCGTCTATGTCTGCTTCGATTTGCCTACCGTGATACCACCTACGCTCATCCACACACCCAGCCTCATTACGCCTACGCTTTTTCCTTATTCGTTGCCCTTGTTTCATAACCAATGAATGTTCCCTTGGCATCCCGTTATTAAATCGTCTGTGTCGGTCCAAATAAATGCCATTGTTGTTGCTGCCAATTAGCGTTTGCGTTCATGTCTGTGTGTGTGTTCGTGTCGGTGTGTCATCAATTAATTTTTGGTGTTGTTGTACTTCTTTTTTGGTACGAAATGTTGCATTTTCTTTCTGTTGTTTTGTGAGGATAAACGCTGACAAGGGGTGTTGCAGAAGGCGGGGACAGGTGCCTGAGGCATATCGGCTGTGCTTTTAGGGGTAACATAGGTTGAGCGATTGGTTTTTCGATTGAATTGATTGTTTTTGATGGCCATGTTATGTAAACTAACTTGGTTATGTGTGCTCCATATAACAATCTAATTGCCTAATCAATGAAAACTTATTTTGTTCTAAGTCATTTGTTAGAGCTAAGTCATTTACATATCTACACCTTAAATAAGGCTTATTATAATTAAAATACAACTACAATAAGGAGATGTTTTCCAATTATACAAAAATAAAACAGTAGGGGTCTTCACACGTAAGTTGTTATTCGTTATTTGTTAAATTTGTAAAAGCTTGCCAACTGTGAAGACTCCTTTTTTCAGTTGTTAATCGTTAATCGTTAAAATATTTTTAACACTGCTTATGTCAGTTGTTAATCGTTAAAATATTTTCAACACAGCTGGCATTGCCTTTTATTTCATTTCATTTCATACATTTTCATTTTTTACCGAATAACGAGTAGTTTGTCGGGGCTGCCAGCTCGTTAAAGTGTTATTCGTTAAGCCGGCATTCTGTTAAATTTACAAAAACAAAATACATGTTAAACTTTAACGATTAACGAATAACAACGTTGCGTGTGAAGACCCCTAGTGTTTGTCTTTCAGTTTAAATCTACCGAGGTAGCAATTTTATAGAGCCTTCAAATGAGCTTGTTCGTCTCAGGCAGTCGCTCCTGGTTAGTGGCTTTTTTTATTGGACGTAGATGTACTTACAGTACATTCAAGTGGACCAACGATACCAAGCACCGACTTTTTAACGCGCGGACCCAAGCACTAAGCGACCCCCCTCCCGCCAACTGACCGAAGTGCATGCGGTTACGAAGATCGCGAACATATAGACAGATAACACATTACTTGTTTTTTAAGAGAGAAAGTTGGTATGGCATTGTGTATTAGGTTGGAAATATTAATATAGTTTGAACATAAGATTCGAAAAGGGTTATGCAAAGCGTAGTTTAAATAATAAGTTTGAAGAGAAATAGGTACAAAGTTTCTAGTATTTCTAATCGGAACCGCAAATCTAATTTGGTTAATTAACTCACAAGAATCAATTTCACCATTGATTAGTTTGTGCAAGAAGATTACTCCTAACATAGTTCTGCGATCAGAGAGAGATGGAAGTTTTATTAGTAAAAGTCTACTATGATAAGAAGGTAAGTTAACGTTATTGTCCCAGTTAAGTCCCCTAAGGGCAAAGAGCAGGAATGGTTTTTGTACTGATTATATTCTATCCTGATGAATCCTGTATTTGGGATATCATATACAAAATCCATTTTCAAGAATATGTCTAACAAGAGAAACATATAAGGTTTTTGTTATGTAGGGATCATCTAATTCCTTCGACCAGCTCTTAAAGAACCCCAAGACACTCGATGCTCGATTTGTAACAGAAGAAATGTGCTTGTCAAACTTAAGTTTTGGGTTCATTAAGATACCGAGATCTTCAACCCATCATTTCAACCCATTCAATTCGTTCTAGTGGTTTATTATCTAGAATATAAAATTTAAAAAAAGGGCATACGTCTATAAAAAGACATTAGTTTACATTTATTGCAATTTAGATTTAATAAGTTAACTCTACACCAAGTTTGAAAATTGTCTAGGTCACGTTGTAGATATTGAGCAGACAGAAGAGTTTCAGCTGATATGCATAATTTTACATCGTCAGCATACATCAGCACCCGTGAGTAATTTATTACGGACGGAAGATCGTTTATAAACAGTGTAAATAACAACGGTCCAAGGTGACTTCCTTGGGGGACACCAGAAGTAACCTGAACCACTTTGGAGACAGAGCTCTTAAAGTAGACCCTGTGAGTTCTATGAATTAAGTAGTCTTTAATCCAAATTAAAAGATTTTTAGGAAAGCCCAAAAGCTCTAAGTCTTGAATTAATAGGTTGTGATATACGGAGTCAAAAACCTTACTGAAATCAGTATAAATAACGTCAGTTTGCATTTTATCCTGGAAACCCATAATATTGAATGACGTGAATTCTAACAAGTAGGTGGTAGTAGATCGTTGTTTCATGAATCCGTGCTGGCACGGTGAAATGATAGATTTGCAAAGGTGTTGAAAATGGGAAGTTATCAATTTTTCAAAAATCATAGGAATAGCGGACAAGTTGGAGATACCCCTATAACTCTGAACATTTGATTTATTTCCTTTTTTATGGAGAGGAATGATGAAAGACTCTTTCCAAATTTTTGGAAAAGACCATAACTCCACGGACAAGGTAAACAATTTATGTAAAGGTTTTAAAAGACCCTGAGCACAGTGCCTAAGCACACAGCTCGGTACACCATCAGGTTCTGGAGAGTATACGGGCTTAAGGGCCAGTAGATCACTTAGTAGTGAACTTTCTGTAATTTTCGGCCCAAAAATGCAGTTTGAGCTGTTAACCTGATAAGGGTATGCAAGCTAACTTGATGATTGCATGAACTATAGGTAGTTTGAAAAAATTCGGCAAACAGATCGGCAGCGGCCGCATCTGAGTAGGCCTGCTTTTCCTCAAAGAAAACATTTGAGAGGAGTATTGACGACCTACGTTTTGCACTTACAAAATCAAAAAACCTTTGATTTGCTTTGTTTTGCCTTTGCTTGCGGTTTGCAAATGGTATAGTGACAAACAAAACATTAAACCAATAACTGTGCTCAAGCGCGATCTAAGATAGCATTTGCAGATGTTTTTGTTCCAGTTGCCCTTGGTAGGCGGACATTTTCAAGGCATTAAAGCATAGCACAAATAAACTGATTCCAAAAGGACACCTAGTTTTAATAAAAGAGTAAGAAAATACTGTCTATAGTTTCTATATAACGAATTAATTTTGGGAAAGCCGCATTTTTGATAAATTTTTAGTGTGTTTTGCTTTCCATATAATAATTCTCTATTTCGAACTTTTTTGGGCCGTAGCTTTAGAAGGACGATAGCTGGTGACATTCCTCAAAGATCTGTAACATGCCATGCCCCAAACTGTTCCCCACGCCCCGCCTCCTCTTTAAAAACTGTATCTTTCACAGTTTTTGAGCTAGAGTCACCAAATTTTGTGGCAATATAGCTGGTGGCATCCCAATTATAAGATCTTCAGCAGCCACACCCCTTGATCTACTTTGAACGCAGCGCACACCCCTGCCGCATCCCTCCCCCTTCGCAATCTGACCTCATTTTACCCCTGTCCATAAAAGTAATTATTGCCCTTGAGTAATGTTATATCAGAACGAATACAGGTGGTAAAAAGTCATTTGCAAAGGTATACTTTAAAGTTAGTTTGAAGCCGATTTCTGTTGATGCTGTTATTGGGAGACGCCACGCTATGGTCCAGCCGACCATTTTTTTGGCCAAAACTTATTTTTTAAAAGTTAAAAAAATAAAGTACCTTAGATCATTCTATATTAGAACAAGAGTGACCAACACATCTGCGTACCAGAAATTCCCGTAGATGGCGCCACTTTCGCGAAATCAGCTGTTAAACCTGGCGGAAGTTTTTGTGAAAGCACGTGATTTGAAGTGTGGAAATTTAATAAAAATTTACAATATCTTGAGTGTTAAAAAAAATTGTTTAAAACCAAGTTAAGCTTTGCAATCTTTTCATTGGGGTTTGTCTTTGTAATATGTCTTGTTTGTATTAGCTGTGGTATCTTCGTAATTTCATGTGAAATCGTGTCGTCTTACATGTGTCGATTTGAGATTAAATCCAATTTTTAAAAAGGTATATAAAACGATTCCGACCTATTCCGGCCTTGCCACAAATTGTGTGTCGTATATTAACAAATTTCTGTTGTAATGCATGTTTCAAGTTGACTTGGTTTCACTTGGCTCTCTTTTAATTTGCATTGATAGATCATAACCTCAAATTCAGCAATGCGGAATTGTTTGTTTTGTGGAAGTCAGAGAAAACAAAAGCATCCAAAGAAAATGCCGTGGTCAGATTTATGAAATCAAAACTTTGTGGCGACATTTCAGATGAAATGACTAAATCTGTGACAGATGCTTCAAGGAGATTTTGTTACCGTTTTATATTTCAGAGCACCTTTGCTAAGCGTTTTTCTCCTAAAACATTAAATTTTTTATTTTTTTTGATAAAATGAACTTTTATTTGGCGAGTCACTGTTATTTAAGAAAATTTTAATAATAAAAAATTGCTCAATTCTTGTTGTGTTATTCCCAATTAATTATACCTTTACTCTGCATTATTAAAATAAAGGCGGTGCCACACCGATATTTCTTGTAAATAAACTTCCTACTGATAATATATATATTATTATTATTATAATGGGGGAAAATGCACTGCGACCAAACTGATCTATTGTGCCCCCTTCTTGGCCTATACCTCTTCCATCAGACCCAGGTCTTGCATGAAGGCAAGTATCTTTGTTGGGTCGATGGTTTCTAAGTCGCTAGGTTGCACAATGTGTTTCCCTAGAAAGCTACTTCTTTTCCTTGCTAAGGCTGCACATTCTGCTATAATGTGCAAGGAGGATTCTCCTTCCATTTGGCAGAATCTGCAAATCTCGCTACTGACTATACCTAGCTTTGCTAGGTGACCTCCTAGTCTACAATGTCCTGTCAAAAGACCGGTGAGTATCCTGAGTCTATTTTTACCCATTGCTATTACTTGCTTAAACCGTTTAAGGTTATAGCTGCCTAAGAGAAGCTTTGCTTGTCTGAGTCCTGGTGTTCTTGCCCAGCTCATTCTTCGCAGAAATCTCTCTTCGTTTCTAAGCTCTTGCCGTATTGTGCTTCTTCCCACCCCACAGTACGGCTCAGGTCCTTTTAGGGGTGTCGCTGCCCCCAGTCTTGCTTGCTTATCTGCCTCTTCGTTCCCCGCTATGTCGACATGTCCCGGGACCCATCTAAGGGCAAGCCTATTTTGTGATCCCAGAGTGTCTAGCTTGGTTCGTACCTCACAAACTTCCTTTGACCTGATTTCGGTCTTGCTAAGTGCTTTTATTGCCGCTTGGCTATCGGATAAGATGGCTATGTCTCTATTCCGACAGTTACGCTTTAAATTAAAGTCCACACACCTCCCTATTGCACACAGCTCAGCTTGGAATATGCTGGTGTGCATACCTAGGGGCTCATGGTAGGTTAGCCGAGGGCCTACCACACCAAGACCGGAGCCTTGTTGTGTCAGGGACCCATCGGTGTACCATTTTATGGTATGTGGCTTCATGTTGTGGACCTCTTCTAGAGATGTCCACTCCTTTTTGTTACAGAGGTGAACTTGAAACTTTTGCACGAACATATGTTCGGCTCTCATTTCGTCCCTTGGCTGTGCCAGTAGGGGAAGTTCACCCGATAGCATATCTGCCTCTACTCGACTAAGAACGTGTCCTCTCCCAACTCCCTCAACGGACATTCTTAAAAGGGTTGCCTTCTGTTGTAGCCTAGTTGTGTGATGGAGTGGTGCTATCTCCAATAGAACCTCAAGCGCTGATGTGGGTCCTCATCGCGCTCGTGATTCCTACACAGGCCATTCTCTGTAGCTTTTGAAGCTGCTTCTGCACAGTGACTTGCTGTGCCTTATCTCCCCATGCAATCACTCCGTACGTGAGCATGGGCCTTACTACCATAAGGTATAGCCATCTTATTATCTTTGGCGATGTTCCCCACGACTTCCCGGCTATGCTACGACACGTGTACAGCGCTCTGCAGCACTTCGCAATCGTATTTTGAACATGGGTGCCAAAGTTTAATTTACTGTCAAAAGTGACCCCAAGGTATTTAACTTCCTTGCTTGTTTCTATCTATATTCTACCTGCGAGCCTAATCTCCCTCATCCTTTGTAGCTTGTATCTTCTGGTGAATGGAACGATGACTGTTTTTGCAGGGTTTAGGTTGAGGCAAACCTCCCTACACCAATCATGCGTGATCCTTAGTCCCAGTTGAACAGTATCACAAAGAGTTTCTTCATACTTGCCCCGAGCTATTATGCATAGCCCTGACATTGGATGCCCCTGTTCGCAAGTCTACTTAATAGATCGTCTACCAGTTTACTCCATAAAAGAGAAGATAAGACCCCCCCTTGTGGACAGCCCCTTGTGGTTGTTACTCTTACGGTACTATCTTGTATAGATGCCGTAGCCTGTCTGGACCCTAGTAAAGATGAGATCCATCTACTAGTTGTATTGTCCAGCCCTCTTCTATTCAAGGTAGCCTTGACAGCATCATGTGATGTGTTGTCGAAAGCCCCTTCAATGTCTAAAAATGCGGAGACTGCTACTTCTTTGTTTACTACTGCCGCCCGCAGAGTGCGGTGCAGCTCATACAGGGCAGTGTCTGTTGACCTGCCTGTTCTGTATGCATGCTGCGTTGCTTGCAGTGGACTCTGTGTAAGCAAAGTACTCCTAATATTGTAGTCCACCAACTTTTCCAACGTTTTCAGCAAAAACGATGTTAAGCTGATGGGTCTGAAGGACTTTGGGTTGGTGGTATCTGTCTTCCCTGCTTTGGGGATGAAGACCACCCTAGCTCTACTCCAGGCGCTTGGTATATGACCAAGTGCTAGGCTACTGACCAGAATTTTCCTTAGAATGGGTAGGAGTATTCCCTGTCCCTGCTGAAGGAATATCGGTGATATGCAGTCCAGACCGGGAGATTTGTAAGGCTGGAAGGTTCCAATTGCCCATTTTATTCTCTCCACTGTGACCACCGACTTGGCACATGCCCAGTCGATGGCCGTTGGTCTGTGCTGACCCTCTGCTTCAAGCGATACGCACTGTTGCCGGGGGATACTCCCTGGGAAGTGCGTCTCAAACAGAAGCTCTAGCTTCTGCATATTTGTGCTCGTATATGAGTAATCTCTACGCTTCAGGGCTAAATTAGCCTCCGGCGCCCGCTTTGCTAAAGCCCTATGCAGTCGGGCACCTTCTCTCGTACTTACTATGCTTTCGCAGAAGTCTCTATAGTTCTTACGCTTGGCCTTCCTAATCTCCTTGCTGTAGGAGGTGAGGCTTTCGCGGTATGTATCCCATGACCCGTCCCTCTTGGCTTTATTGAAGAGGTGACGAGTGGTGAGCCGCAGTCTCTCAAGACTGTCATTCCACCATGGGGCATCTTTTTGCTACTATTTAAATTTCTAACAACTCTTTCTAGCTCACCCGTGTATCTGGGTATTCCAGAGTTTTCAGTGGCTAGGTTAAGTTCTAGGGTAGACCTAAATTTTTCCCAGTTTGTTTTCCTGGGGTTACGAGTTGGTACACTACTATCCGTATTAACCTGAAGTTTAAATAGGATGATCCTGTGATCAGACATGGATTCTTCTGAAGAGACATGCCATTCTCTGAAATGTGGCCTAAGGGACCGACTAATCAGAGTAACGTCTAATACCTCTTCCCTAACTCTAGTTATGAATGTCGGTGACGATCCGACATTACCAATTTCTAAATTATATTTGAATATAAAGTTGGTGAGGCACATGCATTATATATGTATATCGAATGCAAAAAAAAAAAATATGTTGCTTCGTTCGCGAGTTATTAATTTTGTTAGTATCTTAGTTTACAGACAGAAAGTCAAAAAAGGCATAACAGACATTCCTACCAATATTTTAACTTCGGTACCAGAGTATAGAAACAATAGCGTTTGAAGAGATTCGAACCAGAAAACTGCATGAGTGCACTGCAACTACAAGTGCACCCAGTAAACACCATGGTGTTTTTGTCACCCTGGTGTCTTAAGACACAATAAAGACGGGTGAGAGCACTAAATGTCGGGTGTGTAGACTCACCCGGGTATCTGTAGGTACCGTATACTTTTTGCATGTGTGCATGAGTGCGAGTAAAGCAAAAAACACTAGTATGAAGGGGTGGGTGTGAGAGTGAACACGGAATCGAGTGATGGAATGTTCTCGGCGACATTTGTTTTGTGTTGTCTTGTGTGCGTCCTTTGCTTGTTTTTTTTTAAAGTAGCTACATATAACAAAATAGTAAAAAATATTGACATGCTATAAATTGCGGTTATTATTTTATTTTTGAGTATTTATGTATGTATTTAATGAACTAAGGTTAAGGAACTTAAAACTTATACATATAACTAACAAAAAACTTATAGTAAAAATGATCATATTAAGCTTAATCTATTAAATTTTTATAAAAAGAATTTAAAAAAAGTAGGGAATCTACAGATTTCGGTCTTAATCTATTTCTTTTTTTTCTGTTATGATGTTTCCTGCTGTTTGTAGCGGAGGATCCAAAAGATGAGTAATAATGACGATCGAGTGGTTTGCTGTATTATGTCGTTTATTGTAGCTGACCAACTTCTTGTTGGATTTGTAGTGTTCGTTCAAATGTAGTGTTGTATGTACAATATGTTATAATTATATGTGTGTGGAAAGTATATATATGTGAAGCAGAATTGTCACTTCTGGTGCGTAGGAGGGTTTATTCACGAATGTTAAAGGAGGAAGCTAAGACATGAGCATAGTGCTTGGATGTTAAGCCTATGTGGATGCTATGTTACCTTAACATAATGAGAGCAAACCACATATTACAGTTATATCTTAGCTTAAGAATCATGAGCATCAAAGAGTTTATGATTCATGGTTCTGGGTCGGTTAGATGCCGGCCACACATAAATCTGGCATCAACATCCTCCCCCCCTTGCAATGAATTGCAATGGAGCTACTGGCCGCAGGTCCCGGACAGAATCCAGCCAAAGACCGAGTTCTGGGCCATCGGCAGACCATTGGCACTCGGGCGCATTCCGTTGAGAATGATGTGAGGATACACATCTGCTCCGAGTGCTATGGATAGCATCGAAGGACGGTACCATCGATCGTCGGCCAGGACAATGCCTTTGTACTGCTCTGTGTCGATCGTGATGGGCTTTAGCGGAGTGCGGCAGCCGAAGGTGGGGTCGACTCGGAGGATGACTTCCTTGCAGAAGTTGGTCTCTGGCAACGGCTCTTGGGCTATCCGTCACCCGTGTTGGTGCAGAAGGTGTCTGCACAGCTCTCCTGCGATCAAGGATGACCGATTTTCGCCGAGAAGTCATTCTCCACGTGGACCACGATTTTGGCATTCGTACGCCAATTAGGCCAATCATCGCTGATGCTGAGCACTTCAAGAGCATTGTTCTGGCCGACGAACGCTGGTGTCACCCCTTTACGGTGTGCGTGACGCTCGGAGCGGATGTGTATCCTCACATCATTCTCAATGGCGTCTTCCCGAGCACCAATAACTATCCAATGGCCCGGCAGTCCGTATTTGGCTGGATTCTTTCCGGGACGTGCGGCCAATAATTCCTTTTGCAATACTGCAAGGGGGGGAGGATGTTTATGGCAGAATTCATATTCCAGAGCAGTAGAAATATGTAACTAGCTCAGAACCATGAATCTTGGTTTCAATTCCAATCATGTTAAATTCTAACTGTACGCATCTCCACACTCTCTCATGTTAATGTTAACTAGCATAAAATCGTACAGTTTAAGTCCAAGTCACAGCATGGCTTTTAGTCTACATAAGCTCACAATCCGCACAAGAAGTGCTTGTCAATTTATACAACATATTACACATATACTACGATCTACAATAAAGACACACACTACAGCAAACCACCTCGATCGTCATTATTATTCGTCTTTTGGATCCTCCGCTACAAACACCTGCCAAAGAAAAAACTCGTTCGGCTGCTGCACTACTTGCAGGTATTGATGTATATGAAGCCAAAACACCGTTTTTTGACAAAAATATAACTGAATCACCATGGTGTTATGCGTACCCGAACCTTTTATGCATGGGTGCCTGTTTTTACTTGTTGCCTGCTGCTACATTCCGTTATGAGTGTAGGTACGTAGGCGCGCGTCATCGGAAAAAAACCCGGGTGAATGAGTGCGCGGTGTGCAGGCCACTCGCAACACCCGCTATTTTTTGTGTGTGTGCGCATTGTTACTTTGTTTTGAGGGTGAAGTGTGCCACCGGCACTCATAATTTTATGGGTGTACGTAAGATGCCGAAAAGTGACACCCGTGCAGTTCACTGATTCGAACACGATTATGTTTGTTAAATAAACTTATATCTGATCCATTGTGATATTTTCAAACGTATCTCGTTTGCAGTTAAGTTGGCTTACAAGTAATTTGAACAGACTTCGCCTCAGCTTAGGGAGGCTTAATTATACTCGATACCGAAGGTGAAGAGTATATTGGGTTTGTGCAATGTCCGTCATGGTGTCTGTCCGTCTGTCCGTCTGTATGAACGCAACACCCTTACAGTTAGAGCTACCAAATTTGGTAGGAAGATAGCTACTAGCATCCCCGAAAAAATTGCATCAAAAATTTTGGGGCCACGCCCACCCATTCCGCCCCCAGCCCCCCCGCAGTTTGAAATCAGAAACGCCTATATCTACCTCAGTTTTTGAGCTACAGCCACCAAATTTTGCGCCAAGATAGGTAATAGACATCTGCATGAATGCATTCAAAACGGCAAATAAATCATTCATTCTGAAACGCTATGCACGTTTTTTCGTCACACTGCATAGTGAATGCCAAATTTATTGTCACACAGCATAGTGAATGCCAATTTTTATGCATTCATTGAAATTGGAACAGCAATGTTCCTATTCCAACACACGATACACACAAAATCGTATGCTATGACATGTGTACACGTTCTGTACAACACTTAGGGCATTGCACACATATCGTCACAGTTTTCACATGTATACAACAAAAACACTTTTCGTGCGCTGCAGCGAAAAACGAAGTGTGTATTTTATTCACTGTCGCTTGCTACTGAGGTCTAATGTAAAACAAATGTATTATAATAAAATTGCAAAAATTAAAAAAAATTTTGTTCGTTTAATATATAATTATTTAACAAAATAGAAAAATATTTTAAATTAATTAAACAAAAATAATATTATATTTAATTCATTTTTATTATTATAACTTAATTTCTAAATTAATTCTAAGAAGCTAACATCAATATTATCAATATTTGAATGTAAAAACATTATTTTGTTAACCATATCTTCCTGTTGGACAATTTTACATCGTTTTTCGGTAATTAAATTTTTTGCCACGGAAAATGCCCTTTCCGATGCCGCGCTGCTTGCCGGAGCTGATAAAATTTTGCAGCTCGTTTTATATTTACTTCACTCATTCCGTTTCTCTCTACACTTCGTTTCATTTCGCATGCACTTCATTTCAGTCCATGTACACCACGTTTCAAATGCTATACATGAATTCTGGTGTAGAGCAAAAACCAGTACAACACACGCATAGTGTTCCTATTTTAGTGTTCCATTCCCCTGTAACTTTTGAATACAAAGTACAAAAGGAGAATGGGTCCACCAATTTTGCTATACCATATTAGTGTACACTACTATGACACTTCATATGAATGCATTCATGCAGAAGTCTAATAGGTAATGACAATCCCCAATAAAATGCATCAAATTTTTGGATGCCACGCCCACCCATACTGCCCTAGCCGCCGCCAACCAACCTAACGCTTCGCTAAAAACGGGAATGCGTGTATCTTTCGTGGTGTTTGAGCTAGATTCGCCAAATTTGGTGCGAAGATAGCTGGTAATGATCCCCAAAGATCTGCATCAAAGTTTTGGAGCCACGCTCACCCATTCCGCCCCCAGCCCCCCTGCATTTGGAAATCAGAAATGCCTATATCTAACTCAGTTTATGAGCTAGAGCCACCAAATTTTGTGCCAAGATAAGTGATAACGACCTCCAAAAATTTGAATTAAAACTTTGGATGCCACGCCCACCCATACTGCCCTAGCCGCCGCCAACCAACCTAACGCTTCGCTAAAAACGGGAATGCGTGTATCTTTCGTGGTGCTTGAGCTAGAGTCGCCAAATTTGGTGCGAAGATAGCTGGTGGCGACCCCCAAAGATCTGCATCAAAGTTTTGGAGCCACGCTCACCCATTCCGCCCCCAGCCCCCCTGCATTTGGAAATCAGAAATGCCTATATCTAACTCAGATTATGAGCTAGAGCCACCAAATTTTGTGCCAAGATAAGTGATAACGACCTCCAAAAATTTGAATTAAAACTTTGGATGCCACGCCCACCCATACTGCCCTAGCCGCCGCCAACCAACCTAACGCTTCGCTAAAAACGGGAATGCGTGTATCTTTCGTGGTGCTTGAGCTAGAGTCGCCAAATTTGGTGCGAAGATAGCTGGTGGCGACCCCCAAAGATGTTTTGGAGCCACGCCTTCCCATACTGCTCCAGCCCCCCTTCCCGAACCTTTTACAAACTTTGAGCTAGAGTCACAAAATTTGGTGGAAGATTGCAATTGGCATTCCACAAAGATCTGCATCAAAAATATGGATGCCACGCCCACCCAAAACGCCCCCAGCCCCCTTCCCCCACCTTTAACAAACTTTGAGCTAGAGTCACCAAATTTGGCAGGAAGATAGCTGGTGGCATCCCCATCTGTATCAGACAATTTTTGAGGCAGCTTACACCCCCGCATCCGTACTGCTTTGCAATCGGGCCTCTTTTTACCGGTTTTAATACTGGTATCGAGTATATCGTAGTCGGTTGCGTCCGACTGCAACGTATCCACTTGTTTTTTAAATGCGTTATCGGGTTGAAACCTAAATTTTCAACTTGAGGCCACTAGAACAATAAAACTCATAATTTGCTCCGACTCACTCGCATCCTTAAAGTCCATCAGCAACATCAACAACAATAACCTATATCCCACAACAATTAGATCCCTCCTTACCAAAACTGCCCCTAAAATAAAACTCCTTTGGATACCTGGCCACTGCGGCATCGTAGGAAATGAGCTAGCCGATACTACTGCCAAATCCACATATATTTTCCCCCTACATTGCGCTCCTAATTTTAACACTACAGACATAAACAAATTCCTTGCTGTGAAACTCGGGCGGAAGTGTTTTCTGTGGCACCCCTGATAAATAGCTGAAGGCCACAGCAGCCATGCTAACACACTACTAGTTTTTAAGTTATAAACTTTAAGCTAGTATTAATAAAAAAAAAAAAAAAACTCAAGTAAAGAGCTCTGGAGAAGAAATTTACATCTACATATACCGAAATTTACCGAAAAACATCCAAATGTTGCCGTTTAGTTATTTTCTTTAATAAAACCAAAACCAACCAAGAAATCGAGTTTTTCAGTAAATCATCTATAATTTGCCATTAAAAACTCCAATATATACTCATAGCCCAATATTAAAATGGCACCACCTGGACCCACACGCAGTATTTGCGGCAGAAGACCTTTGTAGAGCGCTTTGAAACCCTCCTCTTTACACACAGTTGTCATTGTGCTTATTGTCCAAGCATATTTGATCACGCCAGGCACCGGCTGAGGTCCCTGTATTCGCGTTTTTGCCGTATCGAAGGGAATGCTACTAATGCAACCCAATGCACCGGCCAAGTAGGCGATAGAAAACTGGCGCAGAAACTCCCATTTCGCATTTTGTAAGGGAGCAGTCGCCTCTCGAACGCTGAAAAAAAAACTAAAGTACATAATGTTAAATATGCAGTTCCGAAACATGGTTGTGGTGACGCCCTTGTAGAAACCGCGCAGTCCAAAGCCATCGTTCTTGAGGATAGAATGCGCCACGGTCAGGGTGTTAACCCGATATTTTCGATTCGCCTGCTGGGTGACCTTTATCACCTCGAAGGGACATTGTATCAAAACCTCTGTGGTGCCACCTAATCCGCCAGCCAGCGCATACGTTAATACTGTCGGAGAAGATGCTCCGAATTGAAAGAACGGTTTTGACTGCTCGAAAACTATAAATTTTACAGCACGTTTGGGCGGTTCGCAAACAAGCGATGGTGCCACGCCTCTCCACAAGGCGGGTAAGCCCTCCTGCCGATATATTTTCGCAAAGGCATCAATCATTCCCTCATAGCACTTTGGTTCATTTAGTGCTGTAACCTTTTGCAGCTGCAATCGGGTCTTGACGACATCCAGCGGTAGCATTAGCAATAATTCACCAAGACTAGAAACGCCACTCGAGATAATTTGAAAGGTGGCTCTTTTTAACGGATTGATATCGTGCTGGGGTGGATGTAAGGATATCTCAAATATTCCATAAAATTTAGTCATTTAGCCATGAGTATTCAGATTTTTAATACATTTTTTTTTAATTTTCCATATTGATTGTAATTTCAATGCAGAGAGCTCTCTCGGTGTTTCTTAATTTTAAATGCGTCAACACAGCGCTGATGATAAATGCTTCCTAACGGGAATTTGCTATTATTGTCAAAATTGAGAACGTTCCTCTTTGGCTGATACTGCATATGTATAAATCTTTCACAGTTTTTGAACAAGAGCCACCAAATTTCGTGTGTGATGTGGCATCCAATTTTTGGGTATATCACAAACAATATTGCCACCAGATTTTGTTAGGTCGTAGTATAGGGGCGTGGCAAAATTTTCGATTAAGATATTTGTGGAATGTCACGAGTTATCTTTTTACCAATATTGGTGACTTTAGCCGAAGAGTATAGTACCTAAAAAGTTTGCAATTCGCAAGAGCAATCAAAAGAGCTTTCGTCTCAGGCCTCCGCTGCTGGTCAGTGTCTTTGTTTTACTTGGATTTGCCTTTGATTGCGGTGTTTTAAATGGTATAGAGAATAATAAAAGCGGTAAGCAATAAGTGTCAGCGAGCGCGGCATGTGCTTTAAAGCGAAAACAAAAATTAATTTAAGCCAGAATGCGAGAGCACACAGTCGGCTCAAAAGTCGAGCTGCTATGGGTTTTCTGGCGCAAATTAACAGCAAATGCGAAGCGAAAACCCCTATAAGCAATAGTTCCTCTAGAATTTTTTTTCTGCAATGGCCGTCTGTATGAACGAATTTTGTTTACCCACCCTTCAATCTAGAGAGTTGAACTTTGCAATGTCTTTATCTACGGCCAGGACAGATTGGGTTTCAACGCCTACTGGAGGATGGCAAATCGATAAATTCGAATACTCAAAATCTATAAATCCATATTGTTTGGTCACGCAGCTATCGAATCATCATCAATCTTGTCTCTTAAAGCTCACTCTCTTAATCTGTTATGCTCTGCGTAGCATAAGAGCAACATAACGTAAAATCATAACTTTTTGCTTACATATGCTCATCTTCTTATTCTTGTTTGTTCTTTTGCTTGCCCTTGGCCTTTTGCTGAGTGCAAGCCGCTGCTGCATTGCGGCAGCAGATTAGTTCCAAAATATTCGTTGGCTACTCAGCATCGTTGTTTATTTCGCGACAATTCGAAAACTTATTTATTATTGCACTGCCCAAATCAGGGTTGTTAGGCAATTAATAAATTGTTGAACATTGTTATAATATAAGTTCGGCCACGAAGGCAAAATAAACATAATTAAAATAGCATAATATTAATGCAACTCGCTGTGTTTTTATTTAGTTAAACTTTTCGCAAATTCGACAGCTATTGAAAAAGCTCAATAGCTCAACATTTGGTGACCCCGACGTGATGTATCGACGTAAAGTTCTATATTTGTTTAAATAAATACAAATTTATTAAACTTATAGAGTTAGCAAAGCACGCGCCTGCGCTTTTATATCGTTTTCGCTGTTTTCGCTGCGTTTTGTGTTCGCTTTCGCTTCAGGTGTTTGACCTGCATTATCGCCCGCGCATTCTATTCTCTTGTCGTTTTTTGCAAGAACCGATCCAGCAATCGCTTCTATTGCTATTTCTGCTCCCGTTGTTCGTTTTTTGCATTTGCTTGTGTTCAAGGTGTTTGCCCTCAAATTGACTTTGTGATTTTGGTGCAATTCAATCGTTACATTGTCGCCAGCTGCATTTGCAAAAATATAAAATCATATGAACCTCAGTGCATTTAAAACTGTTATATACTAAAGTTTTGGCCGTGGCAATAAATTGAATTGTGTTTGACATTCACTGAACTTTGATCAACAGTGCGCAAGTGTTTGACATTCACTGAAGCCAAAACTGTATCGGGCAAGTGATTAACATTCAGTGACTCTAAAATTATAGTTTTGCAAGTTCGCGTAAATATAAACACAAGTTCAAAATGCAAAATACTACCGAAATTCCGTTGCTTGGGGTCCGTTTTACAAGGCCAAGGCCAAGGCTTTTAACGAGCAGGTGAAACGGATGGCCAAAGTTATAGCTCCAGAGCATATTGGGCATCTCAGCGAAGAGGAGTTGGCCGTTCGGCTGAACGATCTTGAAAGCGCTCAGCAGCAGTTCAACAACATGCATTACGCACTAGAGGAGCTGGATTACGATGAAATCGGGAGTGAATTACGCCAAGCTTTTGATGAATTGTCGGTACTCGTGAAAATTAGCTTGCTCCGCGAAATCAATAAGCGGAAGCTATCATCGCCTTTGTGTTCTACGATGCGGCAAGATGCATCTGCTGGAAATCAGACATTGTCTCAAAGCCGCATTCGGTTGCCTGAGCTTAAGCTGCCAGAATTCAGCGGAGGATACACAAAGTATGCTGATTTTATTTCGATCTCCTCGATCATTGACGGCGAATCAGCGCTGTCAGATGTGGAGAAGTTTCAACATTTGCGATCTTGCCTGAAAGGACCAGCGCTGGACTGTGTTTCTTCGTTGGAAATCAGCAGCGCTAACTATTCAATTGCTCTAGATTTGCTTAGAAAGCGTTTTAATAACAAGCGTCTTATTTTCCAGGCACATGTCACTGAGATTTTGGGTTTGGATTTCATCGAGTTGTCGTCAGCTGTTAAACTTCGAACCCTGTCGGATACTGTCAACGCCAACATCCGTGCGCTTCAAGGCATGGGAAGCGTTGAGCAGATCGCAGGCTTCATTATTGTGCACAGCTTGCTGCAGAAAGTAGACAAGGCAACTCAGATCAGTTGGGAGGAGACAGCACCGATGGATACTATCCCGCAGTTCGTGGCTTTTCTGGATCGACGATGCCAAAGGTTGGAAAATGTGGAGCACGCTATGGCAACGTATACGCCTAGCTCTAAGGTGGGAGAAAGTAGCAAAACCCCTAACACCAGTAGAAAGGTCTTCGTCGCTACCAACTCCAGCACAAATGAATGCGTATTTTGTGACACATCTGGACGATCAACAACTGCTCCCAATTTGGAAATCTGTCTCCGCAACTGCGTCTTCGAGAAGCTAAAGGGCTGTCTCTTTGCATTAATTGCCTGCGCAAAGGGCATCGAATGAAAGAGTGCAGCTCGACCGCGTGCTATATACAGTTAGCGTTACCAAATTTGGTAGGAAGATAGCTACTAGCATCCCCGAAAAAATTGCATCAAAAATTTGGATGCCACGCCCACCCATACTGCCCTTGACAACCCCAACTTTTCGTTAAAAACGGGAATGCGTGTATCGTTCTGGCGTTGAGCTGGAGTCTCCAAACTTGGTAGGAAGATAACTAATAGCGACCCCCAAATATATTTTGGAGCCAGGCCCACCCTTACCGCCCCCAGCCCCCCTTCCCCAACCTTTTACAAACTTTGAGCTAGAGTCACCAAATTATGTAGGAAGATAGCTGGTGGCATCCCCATCTGTATCAGACAATTTTTGAGGGAACTTACACCCCTGCCGCAGCCGTACCCCTTTGCAATCAGGCCTCTTTTTACCGGTTTTAATACTGGTATCGAGAATATCGCAGTCGGTTGCGTCCGACTGCAACGTTTTCGTTTGTTTAGTTTGGTGTCTTTAAGTGCCGGGACCCTAGACATAACGCGTACACCTTTAGGCTGTTTGTATGTGTGTGCACGCGTACATAAAAAGTGCATGTAATACTGCGCCTCTTAACGCTTGACTTAACTTGAATCTTTGATATCGCCGGTGTTTACAAATCAAAGAAATCTTCACAGACGATAATTATTTTGTCTATTGTTTTTTATGTTGTATACAAAATGTTGTTATCCTTTGCATGTGCTTATCAAAACCGAAAAAGTTACAGATAATTTAAAACCAATGTGGCTTACACGAGCTTAAATCCCAAATATCGAGATTCCGGCTCTTATAGTCTCCGAAATCCGACAGGCGGTGATACCCAAATCGACTCGGTTTTTGTTGCTAATCAAAAATATAGATGTACTTTATCTGGTCGAAGATGCTCCGTCTTGTCTGTTACATGCATTGGAAAACCATAATACCCTTTTTACCATTTCATGGGTTCAAGGTATAAGAAAATTATAACGTTGCTGTCGGGCGCCACTGAATGTAAATACCAGGATAAAAATAGCTAACAAGAGACAAATTTGGTGACTCCAGCGGAAAACTTTAGAAGATGTAGGTTTTTCCGATTTAAAAAGGAAAAAGTCGTCGTGGCATAAACATATTTTATTGAGGTTTGGAAGAAGTACTACCAAATGTAGCTGTTGAAATAAGGGAAATAAGGCAGTCTCATGGCATGCCATAAACCATAAACCAACTCCCATTCATAGTCTGCAGCAGCTGCTTAAAGTCTTAACATCAATACGGAAACAAGTAAATTTTACTTTTTCAATGTCCTTTCGTATCATGTATGTGACGACCTAATTACGCCACATTGCACACAGGTCGGCTCAGGTGGGCTGCCAAAGTGCAAAGTTTAATACACTTGAAGAGTTGCATGCAATATTAAAAACCATTTAAGAAAACGTCTACACATTTTTTACGTGTTCGCATAAATATTGCTTTTCTATTCAGCCGATATTGTTGCCAATTTTACCCTGCTAGTAGCTGCGTAAGACGAGTTAACTCGTCCGAGACAAAACTCTCTTTGGCAAGTAAATAATTACGAGGAGGTATAAGGACTAAGAATTTTGAATAAGTGTTAATGCAGGTATCATTTAGTTGTATATATTCGTTTATTTTTACTAACTGGGTTAAAAAAAGATAACTGGTCTTCGCTAAATTTTACCAAAGCAACTTAAGAATGCTTAAAAAAAAACAAGTAAGAAGGCTCTAGTCGGGAGAGAACGACTAGAAGATACCCTGAACCCTTTTTTTTTTTTTTTTTTTTTAATTTTTTTAATTCTTCTTTATTTAATTATACTGTTATTATTATTAAAACAACTTGAATTAAACTTATATTAAAACTTCTAAGACAACTTTGACTACAGGCTAAGTGATTCTAAATATTTACAATAAGTTCTAATGTATTATCCTAGTGGCAAGATCGATTGGGTGATGACGCCTTAGTCGTCTGCTCATCGGCCTTCCCCTTCTAGTGGGCAAGTGTAGAAGCCGACGTGCGAGATGGTTAACATGATTTTCCAATCTCTGTATGTACTGCGAAGACTGATTTTGTATAACATCCCCAACCTTTGGCACTCGCAGATCGGTTTCAATACGTGCAGTCCTTACGTACCACGGAGCAGCACATATTAGCCGAAGTGTTTTGGCTTGCAGAATGCGGATTTTGCCCAGGTGGGTCTTGGCAGCTATTCCGTATACTTGCAAGCCATATCGCCAGGAGGGAGAAATGCACGTCTTGTAAACTTTGACTTTGTTATCCAAAGACAGCCTCTTACTCGCAAGGAGCCATCTCAGTTTGCCGATCCTGGTTTTTATTGTGGCTATGACGCTGGAAATATGTTTGGCAAATGTTAGACGCTTGTCCAAGTGTACGCCCAAGTATTTAAAGCTGTTTAGGTGCTCCAACCTTTGACCCTGTAAGAAGACGCCTGGGCAGAGGCTCCCCCTGAACCCAGTTGCAATAAATATATTAAATCTCCTTACGCCCTAAAAGTATGCTTAGCTATTAAAAATAATAATCAATGTAAACAAAACAATAAACTGACTTAACTTCAATCGATTCAATTCGAGTTCTATCGTTACCCATTATATCAACAACCATTTTTTCATTTTCCAAATTCGATCTTTTTTTTGTAATAGATACCATGTGTACATCGGAAACCAGAATAGTTATCGATAATAAGAAACAAACTTGTTCTGCTTATGGTATAGAAGAACTTATATTCAAAATCTGAAGTCTCTAGCTCTTGTAGTCTCTGAGATCGACGCGTTCATACAGACGGACAGACGGACATGGCTATATCGACTCGGCTGTTGATGCTGATCAAGAATATATATAATTTAAATTTTGCACCACTTATAATGTTGTGTTAGTGTTTTAAGCATCAAATGCAAATCCGATTACATTTTCAAGCTTTGATTTCATCTCAATACAAAATTTATTTAAGCATGTTGATATATTTATATTGCTCGTACTCGAAAATGGCAAAATTTGTCATCAATTTTCATTTCAGGTACAAAACTATACTATTACGGTTTATTGAAATTTTACTTCAGTAAAAGGCAAATAAATTATTTAGTTAAAAAAAAAAATAAAAATACAAGTGGAAACGTTGCAGTCGGACGCAACCAACTGCAATATACTCGTTCCCTGTATTAAAACCGGTAAAAAGAGGCCTGATTGCAAAGGGGTGCGGATGCGGCAGGGGTGTAGGCTGCCTCAAAAATTTTCTTTGCAGATGGGGATGCCACCAACTATCTTTCTTCCAAATTTGGTGACACTAGCTCAAAGTTTGTTAAAGGTGAGGGAAGGGGGGTTGGGGGAGTTATGCATGGGCGTGGCATCCAATATTTTGCTGCAGATCTTTTTTAGTGCGATGGCAATTGTTATCTTCCTTGCAAATTTGATAACTCTAGCTCAAATTTTATAAAAAGTGGGTACCAGCCCCCTTGGGGGCGGTATGGGAGGCGTGGCATCCAAATTTTTGAAGCAGATCGTTGTGGAGTCGGTGGGCGTGGTTCCAAAACTTTGATTCAGATCTTCGGGGGTCGCTACCAGCTATCTTCCTGCCAAATTTGGTGACTCTAGCTCAAACACCACGAAAGAAACACGCATTCCCGTTTTTAACGAAGCGTTAGGGCAGTTGAAGGTGGCTAGGGCAGTATGGGTGGGCGTGGCACCAAAGTTTAGATGCATATTTTTGGGGGTCGTCATCACCTATCTCAGTTCCAAATTTGGTGGCTCTAGCTCAAAAACTGTCGAAATTATAGGCGTTTATTATTTAAATATGCGGGGGAACTGCGGACGGAACGAGTGGGCGTGGCCCCAAAATGTCTGATGCAGGTTTTTGGAGGATACCAGTAGCTATCCTACTAACAAATTTTGCAGTTTTAGCTGTAAGGATGTGCGTAAGAGGTGGTTTTATCGATTTTTAGTTATCAAATGTACCATTTGCCATCCATTTGCCATCCCCCCAGGAATCGTAGAACCCCAATCTTAACACTTTATCTGTCCCGGTCATAGATAGACATTGGGATAGTTTCAAGTCTCTAGCTTGAAGGGTGTCGAAAAAAGTTGCGCACATACGGACAGACGTACGGAACAAACCCAATATACTCTTTACCTTCGGTAACGAATATAAAAATTTGTGTCAATTGTAAAGTAATCAGTTAAGCCGAGGTACAGATCTCCGTCTGGCCAAGGTTCACGTTACAAGAAGTAATTATTTAAGTAATGCCAAAACGAAATCGCGAAATGGAGGCAAATTTTTCGCTATCGATGAAATACCGGGGGGTCGCTCCACCGAACCGTCTGGGTGGCAGGGTTAGCCAGTGGACTGACACCGCACCGCTAAGGCTGACCGCGCAGTTACTACTCTGTCGAAATTCGGGGCTGCAAGCAACGATAAGCAAGCTACTTTCAAGCAAAATGTAATGATGCCATACGACAATCGAGAATACGAAACGGCGCATGAATATTCCTAGCGCGTACGTACGTATATGCTTATGTCTAAAAATTTAAAGAATAAGACGTGTTGGGGGGTTAAGTTTCTCTTTTCAATTTATTCTTTATTTCTACTATTTTTCCAACGCCTTTCAAAAGGCTTTTTATTACTCACTTTTATTTACTTTCTCACTCACTTTTTTTATTTATGTATTATATATTTATTTATACATAGTTCCTAACAAAATCTCGCCACGACACTACTTGCGACCGCGCGTTTAATAAACTCTTCCGCGTTTTACATTCTGACTTCTCTCCACTTTTGATACCGAATTCTAATTAATATAATCGTGAATTGGTATTCTTATCGATAGTTTCATCGATATGTTGGCGGATGCATGCGCGATTTTATACTCGATACCGAAGTTAAAGAGTATATTGGGTTTGTGCAATGTCCGCCATAGTGTCTGTCTGTCTGTCTTTCTGTCCGTCTGCATGTTTGCAATTCTTTTCTACACCCTTCAAGCTAGATTCTTGAAATTTGAATGGGGCTCTACGACAACTGGGGGCTGGCAAATCGATAAATTCGATAACTCAAAATCGATAAATCCACCTCGTTCGCACATCCTTACATCTAGAACTACCAAATTTGGTGAGAAGATTTTTTATTTTTTTTTTTTTATATATTAAAATTAACTTTAATACATTATCTTATATAAATTACAAAAAGGATGTGTCTTTATTAAAGGAGTCTTTATTATTTGTTCAGAGTGGCCACTTGTGGCTTCGATTATTGGTAAATTCAAACTGAAGTTATAATTATAAATTGGCCTTATAAATACGCTAGCCCTGTCATGATAACTGCAGACCCAGCGTTTCCCACGATGTGGTCAGTTCTAAGAACTTTCGATTTCCGTGAGAGTGATATTCGGCTGACGCTGCACGATGTCTTGGAGCGTTGACCCGTTATGTGTCAACTCGACGCTGCACAATATTTAGGGTGTTAACTCCTCCCTCGCTAAGATTTAGGCCGTCCCCGGACTTCTTAAAGTTTTCGATGGCGACCTGTAGAGAAGCTGATTTTCTGGCTTTTACGTGGCCCCGATGTAGTTGCCAAAGAAAGAGGCAAATGATTACTGCTAGAACTCTAGCCGCGATGAAGATTGCAGGTGTCGTAAAAAGGATGTTATTGTCGCAATCCGCAACGTTGTTATAATCCTCAAAGTTTATTACGGTGCCGTTGTGTGGGACAGGAAACAGAGTGACCTTTTTACAAACTAATCTATGTTTGGGAAATCTTATTATAAAATGTAAAAAAATTATCATCAAACAGGACTTTTATATGGGCTACCTCCATTAAATCAGTAATAGTTATATCTGTAGAGTGCTCATTCAATGAATTTTTTAAATCTGTGGAATCAAGAATAGCGGGGTTTACAATTTCAATCTTTGCAAGTGTTACCGACAACATTAATGCCTCGAGTTCTAGAATCAAAATTCTGTCTCTTGCTAGTAGTGTTTCATAGAGGTGGCTGGTATCTATTTGTTTTGTTTTCTTGTTAGCAATTATAACATTTATAGTTTCTGTTAGCTTAATTATCTGATCCTGTACTTTTGTATTTATAACGATTTGTCTGTCAATTGAATCAATTAAATTTTTATACTCGATACCGAAGGTAAAGAGTATATTGGGTTTGTGCAATGTCCGTCATGGTGTCTGTCCGTCTGTCCGTCTGTCCGTCTGTCAGTCTGTCCGTCTGTCCGTCTGTCCGTCTGTCCGTCTGTATGAACGCAACTTTTTTCCACACCCTTCAAGCTAGAGACTTGAAACTTTGCAAATGTCTTTATCTATGGCCGGGACAGATAAAGTGTCAAGATTGGGGTTATACGATAACTGGGAGGCTGGCAAATCGATAAATTCGATAACTCAAAATCGATAAATCCACCGTTTCCGCACACCCTTACAGTTAGAGTTACCAAATTTGGTATTGGAAGATAGCTACTGGCATCCCCGAAAAAATTGCATCAAAAATTTTGGGGCCACGCCCACCTATTCCGCCCCCAGCCCCCCACAGTTTGAAATCAAAAACGCCTATATCTACCTCAGTTTTTGAGCTACAGCCACCAAATTTTACGCCAAGATAGGTGATGACGATCCCCAAAAAACTGCATCAAAACTTTGGATGCCACGCCCAGCCATACCGCCCTTGCCAACCCCAGCCGCCCCAACTTTTCGTTAAAAACGGGAATGCGTGTATCTTTCATGGTGTTTGAGCTAGAGTCTCCAAACTTGGTAGGAAGATAACTGGTAGTGACCCCCAAAGATATCTTGGCGCCACGCCTACCCCAAGCCCCCCTTCCCCAACTTTTAAAAACTTCGAGCTAGATTCACCAAATTTGGTAGGAAGATTGCAATTGGCATTCCACAAAGATCTGCATCAAAAATTTGGATCCACGCCCACCAGAAACGCCCGCAGCCTCCTTCCCCTTCCCTTAACAAACTTTGAGCTAGAGTCACCAAATTTAGCAGGAAGATAGCTGGTGGTTTCCCCATCTGTATCAGACAATTTTTGATGCAGCGTACACCCCGGCTGCCTCCGTACCCTTTGCAATCAGGCCTCTTTTTACCGGTTTAAATACTGGTATCGAGTATATCGCAGTCGGTTGCGTCCGACTGCAACGTTTCCACTTGTTTTGATTAAATTTCAATTTTTCGAAGTCATCGAAATCGGGGGTTCCTGCTACCACTTTAAGAGCAGTACCAAGAATGTAAATGCTCCGAGCGTGTTATGATGTATTTTTACTGTGTCTATAAGTGTTTTTATATGGTCTATGTCTGACTCTAAAATCTTTTTCATATGAGACTAGGGAAAATGGTTCATTAGTGCTTTTGTCTCCTCGGCTATTTCCGAGTACATACTGAGATTCGATGAGTGTCTGAAGTACCCGTAGTCTTTCCAGATGACAACGGTCCCATCCACCAGCGGAATGTAGTCCGAATTAGTGTAATCGGTAAGTTTAGCAGTAGAGATTTTTACAAAAAGTAGAATGTTTAGAATCCTGAATAGAAACAGAAGAATAGTAATAAGGAGAAATAAGAGATGGGATAAAATACAGAATTATCTTAAATTGTTTTATGGATTTCCATGGACTTCCCTCCCCTTTATTGGAGCAGTTGGTCCCCAGTCAGCTTTTATTATAACTTCTTCGAGTTAGCGCGTAAGTTTGTTACCAAGTCGTTTATTCAATTTCATAAGTACTTTTTCGCCTACTTGGAAAGTTAGTAGTAAAAATTCCTCTGTTTTGTTAATTTTGTCTCTGTTGTTTTTTGAATTTAATTTTTTAAAGTCAATAACAAGGCGTTTTTTCAATTTCCTTGTTCGTTTGCACCTTTCTTATTGACTGCCCATCCGAGATTATTATATGGTGATCTGATAATATTGTCCTTTAACATGCTCTTTGTTTCTTTATTAACAAAATCGGACACCCCTAATGGATGAGGGTAAAGTTTAGAGTAAATCGGATCATTGTTTTCTGTACAAATTGTAGCGATAATATTTGTGCCATATGGGAGAGCTTCATTGAGGTCAGCAAATACGTCTATTTAGTTGTAGTATCAAAGAGGTGCAGGTGCATAAGACATTTTTCTTTAACGGGGTTAAAGCCATGAAGTGACTTGACAATTAATGTTTTTCCTACGTTTTCTGAGAGTGGTTTTATATAATTTTTTGATGCGCCTGTATCTAAGAGCTATTTGATCGTTTTACCTACTATCGTTCGTTCTACAAACGGTAACAGGGAGCTATTTTCTAAGAAATTAATTCATAGAGTTGGTTTACATCATCTATGTCCGCTTCTTCAGCCTCTGAAGTAGTCTGATTTTCCTGATATTCTTGACATTAATGATTTCCCTCCTGCGAGAGGTGGTTAACTCTTTGGTGTTTCGGACCCGTGTACCTAGCTGTACCACTGTTTGCTCTTTTTTGAACCTGATTTTGGTATGGAACTATCTTGATTTTAATTTTGGGTCGGTTGTCTGAACCGGGATGAACTATCAACGACCATCGGTTGGGGTGGTTCTTGTTTTATGTTTTGGTAGTAATATTGTAAGTTTTCTCTGTTGAAAAAAGGGCTTTTGCCTTGTTGTGGGGTATTTTTCTCGGTAGTCATGAACCTTGGTTGTTTTTGACGTGATAACGTCTTATAAATTGATGAACACAGGCTGCATGTTCAAAAAAGTCTTCAATCTTTTTTTGTTCACTACGCAGAGTTTTTTCCTCAGCGTTCTTTGCAAAATTATTCGCAAAGTGGAAACGTTCGCGATTGGACTCGACCTCTTGGGCTAAAGCCAAAGCTGATGGCAAATCCTTAGGTCGTGCCGAAAAAAGAATATCACTTAGGTTTTTCTTTGTTCCCGAAATAAAAACTCTCAATGCATCCGCTTTATACTTCTAGTTAATAGAGGCAGCTAGAGTGGAATCATATGTCATGATTGTTTTATTTATAACAAGTGTCAATTTCTTCTCGATTTCCTCATAATATGGAATTATGGTCGAATTTCCTTGACGCAGAACAGATAATTCTTGTTCTATAAGGTAAATTGGTCGCTTGTCGGCATACGTAAAATCGAGCCTATTGACAATTGCTTTAAAGTTAAGAGGTGTATCATAAGAAGATAACACCATAACTGCGGGCCTTTAATTTTATTTCTTATTATACCCAATGCATGATAGTGTCTTGAACTTCCGGAATGCTTTTTTAAAATTGTGTATGCTGAGGGCGGCTCTCCGCCATGAGACGCATTTCTCAATTTTTCCTTCAAAGTTTGGGACTGATTTTACGTGGTCTAATGACTCATCACATTTTATGGCAGAGTCTATTTCTGCAACTTTAAATATTTCCACCTCGGCTACGGACCCTATTGCCCGATTTAATTTAGTTTCTCATCGAACCGTTTTGCTTGTGTTTCGAGTGCAGCATTAACCGCATACTCGATTAGAGCTTTCATATCGGGCTGATTAAATGACATTTTGGTAAAGTTTTTAGATGGTGTTAGTGTTTTCTCAATGTTTTGCTATTAACTCTTCTAACTCAGTGTCGCTCATAGGATGTAGTTTTATCCTAGGTGCTGTTGTTGTTGTTGCTGCTACTGCTGTCGTTGCTATAGTTGCTGCTTTTCGTTTTTCCTGCTACTGTTGCCGATTCTGGTTTGTTGTTACTGCCGCTGCTGTTACGGTTATTGTTATTATTATATGTATTTGTTTTTTTTTTCTCGTCGCCGTTGTTTGTCGTTTTAGTTTTTGTTGTTTTTTGCGTAAGTCCAATGATGTCTATCGACTATCTTGTTTTTTTTTTCACTTTAACTTCACTTTTTGACTTAAACTTTGACTTTTACTTTTTTTTTTAACTTCCTTTTTTAAAGGAGTGAGTTTGAACCACTTGTTGGGCGCCAATTACAAAAAGGATGTGTGTTTATTAAAGGAGTCTTTATAATTTGTTCAGAGTGACCACTTGTGGCTTCATTTATTGAAGCAACAATTATTAATTGGCCTTATAAATACGCTAGCCCTGTCATGATAACTGCAGACCTAGCGTTTCCCACGATGTGGTCAGATCTAAGAACTTTCGGTTTCCGTGAGAGTGATATTCGGCTGACGCTGCACGATGTCTTGGAGCGTTGACCCGTTATGTGTTAACTCGACGCTGCACAATATTTAGGGCGTTAACCCGTTATGTGTTAACTTATATAAAATTCTCGTGTCACGGGGTGCGTTATTGAACTCCTCCGAATCGGCTCGACCGAATTTTATGAAATTTTTTATGCATATTCAGTAGGTCTGAGAATCGGCTAACATCTATTTTTCCTCCCCCTTAATGTAAAGGGTGGTCACTCCAAATTGGTTTGTTTGTAAATGCCTATTTGAATATTTAATCAAAGGCAGTAGGCAATTTAAAAAATATATCTAAAAAGCCAAACGTAGTTAGAAATTCTTACATTCACTGTAGCCAGTTAATTGTGAGTGGAACTAAAATAAAGTTAAAAAATTGTAGAAAATAGAATTTTTGAATCCGTGTGTGAAAAGTCGGTTCAATTGCAAAACGAAAATACAACTCTTGCTTTAATTGTGAAGGTATCTTCTTGAATGGCAAATTTCAAGCCGAAAATGTATTGCTGCCACGAATCCCTATGATTCATACAGATGTGTCAATTGAATTCAAACGAACTCAATTCCCAATGAGATGAGCATTAGCCATGACGATCAATAAGTCACGTGGACAGACATTGTCTGTATGTGGCTTAAATTTGGAAACACCGTGCTTTTCCCATATACAACTATATGTGGCATGTTCTCGCGTGGGAAAACCATCCCGTTTGTTTGTATTGGCTAAAAACGGACTCACCAAGAATATTGTACATTCTGAGAAATTCTTTTTTATACTCGATACCGTCATGGTGTCTGTCCGTCTGTCCGTCTGTATGAACGCAACTTTTTTCCACACCCTTCAAGCTAGAGACTTGAAACTTTGCAAATGTCTGTATCTATGGCCGGGACAGATAAAGTGTCAAGATTGCAGTTATACGATAACTGGGAGGCTGGCAAATCGATAAATTCGATAACTCAAAATCGATAAATCCACCGTTTCCGCACACCCTTACAGTTAGAGCTACCAAATTTGGTAGGAAGATAGCTACTGGCATCCCCGAAAAATTGCATTTTGGGGCCACGCCCACCCATTCCGCCCCCAGCCCCCCACAGTTTGAAATCAGAAACGCCTATATCTACCTCAGTTTTTGAGCTACAGCCACCAAATTTTGCGCCAAGATAGGTGATGACAATCCCCAAAAAAAAAAGCATCAAATTTTTGGATGCCACGCCCACCCATACTGCCCTAGCCGCCGCCTACCAACCTAAAAACGGGAATGCGTGTATCTTTCGTAGTGTTTGAGCTAGAGTCGCCAAATTTGGTGAGAAGATAGCTGGTAATGATCCCCAAAGATCTGCATCAAAGTTTTGGAGCCACGCTCACCCATTCCGCCCCCAGCCCCCCTGCATTTGGAAATCAGAAATGCCTATATCTAACTCAGTTTATGAGCTAGAGCCACCAAATTTTGTGCCAAGATAAGTGATAACTACCTCCAAAAATTTGAATTAAAACTTACTGCTCCAGCCCCCCCTTCCCGAACCTTTTACAAACTTTGAGCTAGAGTCACCAAATTTGGTAGGAAGATTGCAATTGGCATCCCACAAAGATCTGCATCAAAAATTTCGAAGCCACGCCCAACCAAAATACCCCCAGCCCCCTTCCCCCACCTTTAACAAACTTTGAGCTAGAGTCACCAAATTTGGCAGGAAGATAGCTGGTGGCATCCCCATCTGTATCAGACAATTTTTGAGGCAGCTTACACCCCCGCATCCGTACTGCTTTGCAATCGGGCCTCTTTTTACCGGTTTTAATACTGGTATCGAGTATATCGTAGTCGGTTGCGTCCGACTGCAACGTATCCACTTGTTTTTTCTTGTATTTTATACTTTAATAGAGATTGTAAAGAAGCTAATGGCCGGGGTATAGCTGAGTCCGTCCAAGGCACAGCGTTACAAGAAAATTTATCGTTTCGTGAAGTTGAGGAGAAGTGGGGTCAGCCGACCAAGGTTGGGTGTCGCCGGGTTGCCCACAGCCAACGTACCGCTGGTCGCTCAAAACCTCGTTTGCGGTGGGTCGAAATCCCGGGGTATACTAACGTGTGTCTGTGTGTATACCAAAAATATCAAAACGGAGATTATTAGCGTAGATTTATTTGGGCAGTTCGCCCTTAGACAATAAGTTTATATCTATATATATAAAAGAGTTTGTCCTGTTAAGAATGGGCGAGCCACAGCCTAAACGAAAAGAGCTAGAAGGCTGAAATTTTCACACAATTTTCCATGCAGGTAGTAAGTGAGTCCTAAGAAAGGAATTTTATTATATATTTTTTTTTTTTTTTTTTTTGGACAACTCCTTTGAGTAGCTCCCATACATTTTGGAGCACTTTTACCCATTCCAAAAACAAAACACATTACCCATTCCACTACTGCCGCCTGATTGTTGCACAAGCTGAGGGTTTGATCGCGAGCGAGAATACAAAAACAAAACAAATGCGCAGTGACGCCTTCGCGTCGCACAAGCAAAGTCATAAAAAAAAGGATTGCAAAGGGGTACGGATGCGGCAGGGGTGTAAGTTGCCGCAAATATTTTCTGATGCAGATGGGGATGCCACCAGCTATCTTCCTACCTAATTTGGTGACTCTAGCTCAAATTTATAAAAAGTTGGTACTAGCTCCCCTGTGAGCAGTAAGGGGGCTCCTAAACAGATCATGCAGATTTGGAGATCGTTACCAGCTATCTTCCTACCAAATTTGGAGACTCTAGCTCAAACACTATGAAAGATACACGCATTCCCGTTTTTAACGAAAAGTTGGGGCAGCTGGGGTGAACAAGGGCGGTATGGGTGGTCATGGCATCCAAAGTTTTGATGCAATTTTTTGGGGATCATCATCACCCATCTTGGCGAAAAATTTGGTGACTCCAGCTCAAAAACTGAAGAAGTTATACGCGTTTCTGATTTTAAATTGCAAGGGGGCTGGGGGCGGAACGGGTGGGCGTGGCTCCAAAATTTTTGATGCAATTTTTTCGGGGATGCCAGTAGCTATATTCCTACCAAATATGACGTACATACAGACGGACGGACAGACACCATGACGGACATTGCACAAACCCAATATACTCCTTACCTTCGGTATAGAGCATAAAAAAGGACAGAAAACAGGACAAAAATTGTTCTGTGCAATTTTAAGCTTTTAGCATCAAAATGAAGCTTGCACAATTCCGTGAGGTGATAATAAACATAAACATAGCTAATACAGCTTCCTGGTGACAAGATTTGGGACAATCCGCCGGCTTAAAACAAATTATGTTTTTTTGTGCGAGGCACGATGCGTTTTGCATATGTTTTTTTGTCGCCATATACGCGCGAATGTGATCTATTTTGCTATTAAGACTGCATATGCAGTATCTGCAGTATGCCTTATTGGTGTGCCCTTCATCGTGGCTTATCCTATCTTTAAAATCTGGCTGCTGTAGCCAGCAATCACGAAATTTTTGTTTGTACGATTCTTTCGGCATTATTTAACTTTATTTTTCACTTTTGTTGTACGTTAGATTACAAATGATATCGAAAATACATACAAAGTATGTAAAAAAGGATGCCACACCGTTTTAAAAAGATCACTGTTTTTAATAGATCGGATGCCACACTGTTTTTAAAGAAAACTTTGAAAAAAGATTGAAATAAATGAATCAAATAAAATCTGAAAAAGGTCAGATTTCCGGATAGGGGATGTTCGATATTTTTTCGGACAAAGCACTTAAAAACAGGACAGATCTGTCCGGAAAAAGGTCAAATCGGCATCACTGTTGTTGGGCCCGCTCTGCTACTTTTTGTTGGTGTCATTTATATAAAAAAAAAAAAATAAAAGCAAAACTTGGTGCGTCTAGAAAAATTCGGCACACCAGAAAATGTTGTGGGGGTGGATTTGCATACTTGCTTAACTTAGACAAAACGCAAGAACGATAAAACTCAGATCACGCAATCAGTGGTTTACACTTTGTACAGTAGAAGTCAATTTTTGACTTATTTTGAAGTATTTATTTATAATACTTACTTTAAATTAAGTTGTTTGTTAAAGCAGAATTGTCACTCTTATTATATTGCATTGTTAGTTGTAAGTTAGTTAAGAGAAATTGAAGTATGTACTCTTAGTTGTAGCAATAAGCATAAGTATTAGTATATTATTCTCTTAATTGTAGTCGTTTTACAAGCCGATCGGCAATTGCCGACGGCGAATTCACTGAAGTGCGGCCGCTTGTGGCTTTCGCACACCATTGTTAGGCTAAGCATTTTTAATTGTCGTCAAGCTCTTGAAGTCACCGCATTAAAGCGAATTTGCATAAAGAAAAACCGCGTCTCATTATTATAATATTTAAATTCTAAAAATTCTTAGATTTTTCATTGGCGCCCGAGCAGGGACTTCGGTTTTTTTTTAAAATAGTTTGTTTGTTTGTTCGCTGTGGTGGCTTAAGCTTTCGCGTATTAAAAATACAAAAACTTCGTTGGAGTCTGCTGCTTCGCTGGACTTTGCTGTTTTTTGCCCTTTGGACTTCGCCATCTTGGACGCTGCCAAATTGCGCCAGTTCCATGGAGGATCAAAGGAGATCACTTTCTATAGACTCGCTAGAAAGCCAGGTATTTTGTGCCAAAAATTGAGATAAAAAGTTGAATTTTGTTGTGTCGCTGCAGTCGACCAAAATATTAAAAATTTAAAAAGAATAAAGACTACGTTCATACACGTATCATTCAGCTCAATTTCTGGCACCTTGTGCATTTTATTTTGTGGACAAAAATAAAGTAAAAAGTTTTGCGGCATATACATATGTACATACGTGTTTGCATATTCTCGAACATTTAATATTTTTTGCATACATATGTACGTATGTTCGTGTACGAAACTATTACTTAATTTTAAATGAACAAAACGGCAACATATATCAGTACATATATAATTTCGAAAAAATAAAAAGTAAATACAAATTAAACAGAATAAAGGTTTCAAACGGTGGTCTATTTATTGCATTTTATATAGTTCGTGTGTTTGTGCAATAACATCTGGTTGTTCGATCGTTCGTTAACCTTTCTTCGCTCTGTGCTTGCATTGGCTTATTACATTGGTTTGTGTGTGCGTTCGCTCGCGCCAAATTTTGCCGCTTATTTTTCATCCCCGCTTTGCTTGCATTTCAAGCTTGGCTTGATCGTCTGTTAGTTTTTGTGCGTGCGCTCGCTCCAATTTCTCTCTTCTGCTTTTTGTTAACCCCCCGCACCCCTCATATTCTACCTGTTGCCTACAAAGTGGCTGCAGAAAACGTTTGACTTGCTTATCTTCGGTCGCTTGGACCGTTTTCGTTTGTTTGTTCACATTTCGCTTAGAGTGCGTGTGTGTGTTCAGTAAGCAAGCGTTTTGTTACATACATAGTTGCAGTGCGTGTGCGAGGGTAGCTCACAAAGTTTGCCGAACTTTTTCTGTGTTTTTTTAAAGGTAGTTTTTCATCAGCTTAATTATGTCTGAGTCAGATAAACTGGCACTCGATAAGCCAGCAGTATCCAAGACTGCTGCTAAGTTAGCATCATGTTTACAGAAGTTTGATAAGGTCAGTGCTGATATTGAACGCATGCAAACAGCCTTTAGGTCGAGACAAATATCATCTGACAAAACGGAGTTAGCATGTCGATTAGAAATGTTGGATGGATATATTGAAAAGGCTATGGATTTACAGGCAGAGTTGGACAATTTAAACCCAACCAACGATAGCAGAGGGCCGTTAGAAGATTTGTGTGTAATTACAAAGGCGTTGTTTATGAATGCAATTAAACCACAATTAAACACACAGGTACAACATGACTGCTCAATGAATTCGAGCCAACGATCCCAGCTGCCGAAAATGCGTTTACCAAAATTTAGCGGGAAGCATTCGGAGTTTAGGAATTTTATGTGTCTTTTCGAGAGTCTTGTGGATGACGATGTGTCATTGACAAACGTTGAAAAATTTAATCATTTAATATCATGTTTGTCAGATGAAGCATTGGGTGTTGTTAAGCCGTATCAGTTAACAGATTGCAATTACCCGAAGGCCCTTACTAGTCTGAAGTCAGTTTATGACAATAAATGTCTGATATTTTTTGATACAGTTGCTCAGTTATTCGATTTGCCAAGCATGACAAAACCATCTGCGTCAAGTTTAAGATCGATGGTAGATACAGTGTCTGCTATATATTCATCGCTGTCGTCTTTGGGTGGCGACAAAGACATTTCAAATGCACTTATTATTCATATGGTCATGTCAAAAGTAGACCATAAGACAAAATCTCGTTTTGAGGAGCAGCTGGATTATGATAAGCTGCCATCATGGGAAGATTGTGCTAAGCAGTTGAATAGGAGGTACCAATATTTAGCTGCAGAGGAGTCAACTCGTGACAAATCAAAGGTGCGCAATGAAGTGAGAAAGCCTCAGCAAAAATCTTCATTTGCCTGTGCTAGCCCAGGGCAAAAGTCGTCGTCTGCATGCACTTATTGCAAGTCTGCAGATCATAACATATATTCTTGTCCGTCATTTAGTGCCATTTCCGTTATGCAAAGATTTGAGTACGTTAAAACTCAAAAGATGTGTCTAAATTGTTTGACCGTGGGACACATAGTTGCAAACTGCAAGGCGTCGAAGTGTCGAGTTTGTTCAAAGCCTCATCATTCTTTGCTTCATAGGTATAATGCACCAGTACAAGGTGAGGCAGCTGCACTTCAAGCTTCAACTTCTGAGGCATATGTTGGACACATGCGTAATGTGGATCAAGTCGTTCTTGCTACTGCTGTCGTAAATATAAAAGATAGATTCGGACAGTTGCATCCAGCACGAGTGTTGCTCGACAGTGGCTCTCAGATAAATTTGATGTCTGAAAGCATGGCACAGAGGTTGCGTCTTAAACGTGAGCCAAATTCCCTTGCTATTTCAATGGTAGGTGGTGCAACCACTGATAGCAAAAATAAGGTTTGTGCATCGTTTCAATCGCGTTTGAATGCCCATACATTTTCCGCTGATTGCTGGGTATTAAAGACGATATCCACATCTCAGCCTGGACAAGCTCTGTCCATATTGAATTGGAAGATTCCAAAGAATATTAAGTTGGCAGATCCCGAGTTTTACAAGCCAGCTAAGGTTGATGTGTTATTGGGAGCGGAATTGTTTTATGGATTATTGTGCGTTGGGCAAATAAAATTACATTCCGAGCTGCCGATCATGCAAAAAACATTGCTCGGCTGGATTGTAGCGGGAAAATATACTGGTCAAGTGCCTCGACAACAGTATATCAATAGTTCAGTAGCTCAAGTTTCTATTTGTTCTCTCGACTCATTAGTAAATCGTTTTTGGGAATTGGACCAATGTCCAATCGAGTCGAAGGCTGTTCGCCAAACAGCTGAACAGCAGGCCTGTGAGTTGCACTTTAACAAAAACGTGCAACGGTTATCGTCCGGTCGATTTCAAGTCAATCTTCCTTTTAAGACCGATCCCAAGGCTCTTGGCCTGTCCTTTCAAACTGCTGAAAGGCGTTTTTTGCAACTTGAGCGCAAACTGTCAAGGGATAACACCCTTAGAAATATGTATCATGACTTCATGAAAGAATATTTGGATTTGGGACATATGTCCATTCTGAAGTCTGCTCCTCCAGAACAGCATTACTACATTCCTCATCAATGCGTTCTGCGACCTGAAAGCACCTCAACCAAACTTCGAGTTGTTTTTGATGCTTCTAGCAAAACATCAACAGCAGTTTCACTAAATGAAACACTCATGGTTGGGCCAACTATTCAGAGGGAGTTGTATTCAACGTTGGTGAACTTTCGGTTGAACAAATATGCCGTAACTGCCGACATTTCAAAAATGTATAGGCAGATAAATGTTTCTGAGCAAGACCGAGACTTTCAACTTGTCTTGTGGCGAGAAAGCACATCGCAACGTATACAGGCATACAGGTTGAATACTGTTACATATGGTACAGCGTCAGCACCCTTTTTGGCTGTACGTTGTTTGTTTGAACTAGCAAATATATACGCACAATCTCATCCAATTGGTGCGGATGTGATTCGCAATTGTTTTTATGTCGACGATATGCTGGCAGGTGCCGATACTTTAAAGGAATTGGACACCATTTGCAGCCAGGTTAGTGACATGTTGTCCAAAGGAGGATTTCCACTGGCCAAATGGGCTTCTAATTGCCAGAATCGATCTGGTGAAAGGAACGCCAGTGGAGAAATTAGCATCAAAATTGATGAGCAAAGCTCGGTAAAGACGCTTGGAATGCGTTGGGCACCTCAAGAGGATGTGTTTAAATATCATCTTGACGTGGATAGTTTTGCCTCCTTAAAACCAACAAAACGTAATATTTTGTCAATAGCCTCTCGTTTGTTTGACCCTCTTGGCTTACTGTGTCCAATTGTCACTAAGGCAAAAATGTTGTTGCAAGAGTTATGGAGGCTAAAGATAGATTGGGATGAGGCAATTCCTATGAGTTTACACACTGCATGGAATAAGTTTACCACTACTTTGCGAGATTTGCACAAAATTTCGATCCCTCGGTACGTTTGTTTGACTTTGTACCAAAATATTCAAATCCACGGCTTTGCTGACGCCTCCAGTCAAGCCTATGGTTGTTGCATATACGTGAGAACAGTCAACAACAAAGATGTTGGCGTTTCTTTGCTCACGGCGAAATCTAGGGTAGCTCCGCTTCATGTTAAAACAATACCCCGGTTAGAGTTGTGTGCAGCACTTTTGCTGGCCAAACTTTGGCAACAAGTGTCGAGCATATTGACCAAATTCACGATAGAAAGCGTGAATTTCTGGTCAGATTCGCAGGTTGCATTATATTGGTTGGAGCGTGATTCGGGTACATTGGGTACATTTGTCGCGAATCGAGTTGCAGAAGCTCAAGAGTTGTCAACTGGAGTCGTGTGGCGTCACGTTCCAACGGATTCTAATCCAGCAGACTTGGTTTCAAGGGGAACCGATATTAACGAGATTGTGAGTTCCTTGTGGTTCAATGGACCAAGTTTTTTAATGGCAGAAAAGGATCGATGGCCTCAACTGCATCAGTTCGAGATAGCTTCAGACGTTAAAACTTCTGAGGATAAAAAAAGTGCAGTTGTGTGTGCATTAGGGGTATCTGAGGCTGAATCTAATTGCATTTTGCAGCTGATTGGCCGACAATCGAAATTCTCTAAGCTGGTCCGAATAGTGGCTTATGTGCTTCGATTTTGTTTCAAGCAACTTAGAAGTGATTCCCTCGTTGTATCTGCTTCAGAAAGAAAAATTGGATTCTTGAAACTGATTGCAGTTGTGCAACGCACAACATACAGTGGTGAATTCAAATTATTAAGGAAATCGGCAGTATTAGCCCCAATGCTGCAATCGTTAAATCCATTCATCCACGAAGCTGAGGAAAATGGTATTAAATTTGAATTAATTCGAGTAGGAGGGCGTTTGCTGCATGGCCCTATCTCATATGATGCTAAATTCCCTTTGTTGTTACCAAAGCGTGCTGAATTCGTCAGCCTTTTTTATCAGGTATTTGCACATTAGGCACTACCACGCTGGTGCAAAGGTTCTTGTTGGATTGCTAAGGCAGCAAGTTTGGGTGGTCAATGCTCGCAGTGCATGTACGGCAATTGTTAGAAGCTGCGTACACTGTTTTCGCTATAAGCCAAAATTATTGGGGCAAATAATGGGAAATCTGCCAGCAGATCGCCTTCGTGAAGGTCGTCCATTTAAGGTATCTGGCGTAGATTTCTGTGGGCCTTTTTATGTAAGCTACAGGATTAGAGGTAGACCACCAGTTAAAATGTACGTTGCCGTTTTTGTTTGTTTCGCCTCAAAGGCAGTCCACTTGGAACTGGTTACAGATCTGTCCACTGATGCTTTTTAAATGTTTTTAAAAGGTTCATTGGGAGACGAGGGCTGCCGGAGACGATGTACAGCGACAACGCGACAAATTTTGTCGGAGCGAGCAACGTGCTGATGGAGTTGCAAGCAGCGTTTCACCGGAGCAAGGGAAAGCTGCAGGAGTACGCAGCGGAGCGAGCTGTGCAGTGGAAGTTTATCCCTCCGAGGGCACCACACTTTGGCGGGCTGTGGGAAGCAGCAGTAAAGGCTGCCAAACACAGGCTGGTTCGAGGGGCAGGCGACGCCAAGCTGACGCCGGACGAGTTGTGCACGCATCTGGTGGAGGTCGAAGCGTTGCTCAACTCCAGGCCACTCGTGGCAGACACCAGCGATCCCAACGACGGGGAGCCAATAACTCCGGGGCACTTGCTCATCGGCCAGCCTTTGCTGGGGCTGCCCATCGGATCCACGCCCGAGGAGCCCAACAACAAGCGCGTACCCGCATACTTGAAGCGGTGGAGACAGTTTTGGGGGGGCTCAAACTGAGCTTCTGGCGCAAGTGGTCCAAAGACTACCTGCTCAGCCTGCAGCAGCGCGCCCAGTGGAGCAAAGGCGAGGCCAATCTGGTCGAAGGGGCGGTCGTTCTCGTGCACGACGACAACACCCCCCCGCAACGGTGGATCACCGGGCGCGTGACGCGCGCAATCGTGGGAGAGGATGGCAAGGTGCGGGTGGCCGAGGTCAGAACGCCGGCCGGCGTTATTAAACGACCGGTGCACAAACTGGCACCGCTGCCTATCGAGGAGTGTTGAAGACCGGAGCTCATCAACGGGGCCGGAATGTTAAAGCAGAATTGTCACTCATATTAGATTGCATTGTTAGTTGTAAGCTAATTAAGAGAAATTGAAGTATGTACTCTTAGTTGTAGCAATAAGCATAAGTATTAGTATATTATTCTCTTAATTGTAGCCGTTTTACGAGCCGATCGGCAATTGCCGACGGCGAATTCACTGAAGTGCGGCCGCTTGTGGCTTTCGCACACCATTGTTAGGCTAAGCATTTTTTATTGTCGTCAAGCTCTTGAAGTCACCGCATAAGCGAATTACATAAAGAAAAACCGCGTCTCATCATTGTAATATTTAAATTCTAAAAATTCTTAGATTTTCATTGTTAATTTGTTTTGCTTATAATAATAAGTCTACTTTAGATATAATAATTGGAGCAATATTATATATAATTGATAAGGACTACTGAGGAAACCACAATAAAAAGCAAGTGGAAACGTTTGAGTGGGGCGCACTCGCCTGCGCTTTATTCAATACCAATTATTTAAACCGGTAAAAAGAGGCCCGATTGCAAAGGGACGGGGGGGGGGAGGGGGGAAAGCTGCCTCAAAAATTCTGATACAGATCGGCATGCCACCAGCTATCTTCCTTCTAAATTTGGTGACTCTAGCTCAAAGTTTGTAAAAGGTTGGGGAAGGGTGCTGGAAGCATTTACCTCAAAAACTATGAAACATACACGCATTCCCGTTTTAAACGAAAAGTTGGGGTTGGCTAGGGCGGTATGGGTCGTCATCACCCATCTTGGCGCAAATTTTGGTGGCTCTAGCTCAAAAACTGAGGAAGATATAGGCGTTTCTGATTTAAAACTACGGGAGGGGGGCTTGGGGCGGAGTGGGTGGGCGTGGCACCAAAATTTTTCGGCGATGCCAGTAGCTACTACCAAAGACAATAGAGTATAAAGATATTGCAATTGGTAAGAAAAACCTAGTCCCAGGCCCCCGAGCTAGGCATTGCGGTACTTTTCTATGTTCTGCCTGTGCGTGAGCGCGATAGCGGATAGCATGTGCAGCCGTTCTTGTTTCAGCACTCAGAAAAGGGTCAAAATGTGTCGTGTGCGTTGTTTACATTTCTTGCTTTGCCTGCCTGTCGAGATTTTTGCTATTTTTTGATATTTCTGTCGTTGTCTGTCTCTTTCACATGTGAACTACTGAATACACTTTCGAAATTTGTGTGCATCTTTGCTAAACTGTGTGGCATAATTGTTGGCTAGTGTCATAGAACTAAAAATATGAAAGAGTATGAATGACCAGCAATTTTCAAACTGAAATTTGGCTGTTTGTGTACATACATGCATATCCAAATTCAATGTGTGTGTGTGGCAATTGTATATCATTTATTGACTTGCCACAACTTTAATGGTATATTCACCAAATCAGCCAGTTTTGGTATTGATGGCAGCAAACATGCTTAGAGAATGTTAACGTAATTTTGGCGTTGACCATACCCGTTAACAAAGTGCAGTTTTCCTCCCCTTTGGCGACATACAACCCCATACCATTATGCTTGCTGGGAACTTTACTGTCCTTTTAAGGCAGTCTTTATGGTACGCTTCATTTTTGTTACGGATAACCTCTTGCTACTCACGCACAAATCGAATTTAGCTTCATCCTAAATATGATGGTGTTCCAGCCTTTGAGTCCAAGAAACCGTTGCCGAGCCCATAGGTAAAGGCTTTGTCTGATTGTTCAGAATTAGTCCGGACCTAGCCAATCAGAATGTATGGGGCAAATTGAACAGACCCCCCATTTAGCCTTTAAAGAACCCTTCCCCGATCTTAAAACTTTAATTGCAAGCTATGTGGCTCATTTAGATAAACCGAAGAATTGGAAAGTTAGTCAAATCTTTGCCAAAGCTTGTGAATTGTGTTAAAGGAAAAACGTTGCGTTACCCAATATTGATATTAAAACAGAATCACTTTTGTAGTCAAATCAACTATGACTGGACAGTGATTATCTTATACTGTTTCTTTGTTTTGATCTTCTTTCAGGTATCGAGCTACTAATGCACGCGCCTTAATGGTGGTCTTTTCGTATCAGGAAAAGTAGAATGTTAAATACTTTGCTTTAATATTGTTGACTTGAAACCATAATTTTTTCTAATGTTAAGTTTATTTTATGATCTTCTGTTGCTAAAAAAATTTGAATATGTAAACTATTCGCGCAGCTGTTGAACATTGCATATGGGTAAAAAAGCTTGCCGTACGAATTAATAGTGGTCAGGGCTCGTATATATGTATATAAGTACGGGTTATTTCACTATAACACGCTTACTATGCGTCTACTACTTATTAACTCCTTCTATCAACTATGCGAACATTCTACTTTTGCGCGGTCTGCCGTCGGCGCTTCTGCACGCTTTCGTTCTCGATTTCACACCAAAGACCATACACATCTATAGACATGACAATTCGCTCTTGAGTTTTTTCTCTTTCGATTATATGCGTCGGATATTGGTTGTGCTTTGAATTTGTGTTTGCTGTCTTTGCCGTGCCTTGCACATTTTGATTGTTTTCCCTCGGTTTGTTGTGATAAACGCTGATCGTTTCTTTGATTTTTTTCTTGTTGCATTCTGCCCTGCACGGCCGTTCTGTTTATGTTTTTGCACTGTTGGGCATTTTCCTTTTCGCAACTGTTTGCCTGTTACTTTTTACCATTTTTTTATGGTGCCTGTGATTGTTACATTTTTTACTATGACAAGACTAGCATATTGGTTTTGTAAAAATTTATGTAACAGACAAAGCAAAGCATGTCTTTATGCTTTATATCTTGGGTTCAGGGTATCTCCTAGTTAAGCTTTGTTTTACTTACAAGGATCGGAATATGGAATATGACAAAAAAGTAAAACTAATGCGTGTGCAATATTTAATTGCACTAATTTCATCATTCGGTAATTTGTAGTCGATGTGTTAAAAGCTGTGAGTCAATATGAGAAAGTGCGTTGTTAAAGGTTGCGTTAGTGTCGAAAATATTAAATATTTTCGATTCCCGGATCGAGAAGTAAATTTTTGGTGTGAAAATTTACAAATTTCACCACATTCTGTTACATCTAACACATTTATATGTGCCAGGCATTTTGATGCATCCTGTTTCGGAACTAATAAGCTCAAAATTGGATCTGTCCCAACAGAGCATTTAGGTTAGTTTATTTGTTTAAAACTATAAGTGACAGCGTTTATCACCTTAAGCTATTGTTGTTTTTGCCATAGTGCAGTCAGGCGCTGATATAGCAAATTGTAAGTACATAGATTTAAAAGTTTAATTTTCTTATAGGGCACGATAGCGAAATTGAGAATTTCCCAACTTTTTGCGATAGCTCAAACAATTCTTTGAAACATGTGCGAAAATGTTGTGTGGAATTGTGCAACTCTTCGTCCCCACCTGGGACTCTATACTCATTTCCAACCGACGCCAATCGGCATGATGATTGGACTTCGCTGTGCAATGTGGCGAAATCGGCAAGGGGATTGAAGGTTCTGCGCATTTGCGGAAAACACTTTGATGCTTCTGATGTAGGTGTCAGAACCATAAAAAAAACGGCTGTGCCAAAACACTTTCTTGGCCACCCAGTCAATGCAATATTAGAACAAGCAATTGAGGATGTGAGCGTGCATGATAGAGAAGATGACAACTGTCAAAACTGCCTTAAGTTTGCTCAGCTTTCCGATTTTCACAGTAAACAGTGGAAGAAAGCGCAAGAGCAACTTTTAGATATAACGAAGAAATACAACGAGTTGCAGTTAGCGCATCAAGAAACATTGCAGTCATATGAAGAAGATATGAGTATGTGGAAAAGCCGAGCCGAAAGAGATCCTCGTTGTGAAAACAGGGCTAACAGGGCTAAGCTGTTTGCCAGCATCATAACAAATGAATCACGGATTAAATATTCCGACGCGCAAAAGAACTTGCTGCAGAATATTAATTACGTGTCGAGCAAATCTTATGAGTTTATGAGAAACGTATTGAAGCTGAGCTTGCCATCGCCGCGTACCCTGCACAGATGGAGCCCCATCAAAAGACTTGACACTGGCTTGGACTCCGCCATAGTGTCCAATTTGAGGCGAGAAGTCCTCAAAATGTCCAGTAGAAACAAAAATTGTGTTCTATTGATGGATGAGATTTGTGGCAGGAAAGAGTTGGAGTATAACTCGAATGCTGACCAAATCGATGGCTTCTGTGACCTTGGCAATGGCAACAGAACTAAATTTGTAGCCAGCAAATTTATGTTTTTTATGGTGAGAGGCGTTTTTGAGCCATGGAAGTATGTTGTCAGCTTCTACTTCTCACATACTGCTCTTCATGGAGCCGATTTAAAGGAAATTGTTTTGGAAAATATAAAATGCCTAACAGAATGTGGTCTAAAAGTAAAAGCAATAGTCTCTGACCAAGGCAGCAATAATGTTTCTTGTTACAAAATGCTAAGAGATTCAAATGAAAGCAATGTCATGTATAACGCTGGTGAAAAAATATACTTGCTGTACGACTACGTGCATCTTTTCAAAAGCATCCGGAACACATTGTATGCTTCTAAGCTGAATACACCTTTTGGCTTGGCAAGCTGGGAAGTTTTGAGAGAGTTCCACGAAATAAACAAAGAAAGCACAGTTCGACTTGCACCCAAGTTAACCGACGATCATATTTCTCCTGGCCTGTACCAGAAGATGCGCGTTAGTATGGCAATGCAGGTTTTTAGCAATACAGTTGCAAAAGGCATCGCCACCTGCATTGATTTGAAAAAGTTTCGAAATGCCGATAATATTGCATGTGCTGAGGCAACAAAAAACTTCATTTCAATTGTTAACAATGGCTTTGACCTGTGCAATGGTCAGTCATTTGAATGTAGCAACCCTCTTAAACATCCCGTCACACGGACTAATGGTAAAATGGAGAAAGTTGAGGAATTCGCTAAGTTCGTGGAGAAATTGAGTCCCACTCGTTATTCCAGGAACCTTTGCATTGAGGGTCTAGCACATACACTGCGAGGTATGATAAGTCTGTGCAGAGACTTATTTTCAGACTCCGAAACGCAGTTCGTAATGCTGGAGCAGGTTCAACCAAGACCCACTGGAAAATTATTTTGCAACCCTTCGCTCCAAACTGGGTAATAATACCAATCCTTCAGCTCGGGAAATTCATTATTTGACGGCAAGGATAGCGTCCATGAAAATTCTAACGCAGCAATTTTTGGCCAACAAGAATTGCGAGGATGATGCCGATTTGAATTTGGATTGGAACTACGCTCCAGAAATCGAAGGAATGAATTCGGAGAGTTCGACACCCGACATTCTACCACCACCAACAGATGCCGACAATTCTGAAAATGAAAATCCCAGCTCAGCAGCAGCAGCGAGATACTTTGTGGGATACGGATTACGGTCGCAGCTCCAAAAAAAGATTAAGTGCGAGCAATGTGAGGAGATTATGCTAAAATACGACACATTGAATCTAGCATCAGAGCAGTTTATTAAACACAAGAACTACAAGGAAGGTGAACTGTGCTTAAAAAACCCATCTGACTATTTTTTTGAAGTTTGCCAGAGCCACTTTACGACGTTTTCCACAATTTTTAAAACAGCTCCTCATGTGAAGAACATCAAGCAAAGAATAGTGGACGCGTGTATAACTAAGACTGATGAAAAATATCCTGAATGGTTTAAAAGAGATTTGCCCTGCCACGGCCATAAAATTATGATGTTGGAGCATCTAATTTGTGTGCTACTTCGAAAGTCAGCTCAATGGTTGCTAGAGTCGGAGCTAGCACGTGAGAAAGGTTTGAAGAGGAAGGATGAGACAGGTATGCAAAAACATGATCCGCAAGCCAAAAAAAACGCCAAATTAAATATATAAGCTTTGTTATGAGATTCTGCTCGTTTTTGTTATGGTGGATATACCTCAAGGGGAAACCAGCCAATAAATGGTTAATGCGCCGCATGTAGTACCTCTATGGTGGTGTGGAAAACTGCATTGATCATAATTTAAGATACAAAAATAATATACACCAATGACATAAAAATAATTTTCATTTTATTTTAATTTGAATTAATTTTTATTTTATGTCAGCTGCTAAAGTTGACAATAAATAAATAAATAAAATTAAATAAAAAATAAATAAAAAATAATTGTGTGTCAAAAATATATCATATATGCATAATTTTTGTTTTGGTTGTGGTCAAAAAAATCTGCAGAAAAACACAGCGTACACATGCATACGCAAAGAATATGTATTGTAAATGCATGTGCACACACACACCACAAAAATTCCTCCAATCTGCCTTTGCAATTCTGTTTTGCATCAACGCACGAAAACATTTCTTTGTCGTTTCGCTGGTTTCCTTGCAAAGTCAATTTACAACCGATCGTGCCCTCATATATTTTTCATGAGAGTTTCACTCAAGAGCGAATTGTCATGTCTATAGATGTGTATGGTCTTTGGTTCTAACAGCTGCCAAGTGAAGTAAGTAGCAGTTACAGCAACATATATATAATCATTTGGAGAGAACAGCATCAGTAGCAGCAATATCAACAGCTAGTACAAACGTTGCAGTCGGACGCAACCGACTGCGATATACTCGTTACCTGTATTAAAACCGGTAAAAAGAGGGCTGATTGCAAAGAGGTACGCATGCGCTACACATTTACGCCGCTGCGCTACGTCCTGCCGCCGCCGATTTATGTCATTTTTGACGAGCCGCCGGCAAAACACGTAAATAACGGCAAGCCGCTAGAAATAATTTCTGGACATAATTTCTAGAGATAATTCTAATGAGTATACGCAGCATCTAAAAATGTATACTCAAGAAAAGTTGAGAGTTGCCACATCGATTACTTTGAAGTGGATCGTGTGGATTGCATTGAACAACAGATTTTCTGCTGGAAAAAATGAGCAACACAATATTTCTAGGCACAAGTGTGTATTACTCTTTTACCTTTTCGTTTTGCTATTTTTTTGCGTTTTTGGGACTTTTCCCGTATTTTTAAGGTGCACATGGGACTTACGATACAAACTAGAAATAATGTGTAAATTTCTATCAGAAGTATTTCTAGCTCCTCCTCTATAGTGATATGAGTGTAAGGTATGCCGCGCAGGGCAATTAGAATGTACAATTTATTGATTCTACTCGATCGGCTGTTGCTGCTGCGAACATCCTCCCCCCGTTGAAAGCACGCTTTCAACCAACAAGAATACATACATATAGAGTCTTTATGAGCCCAAAATCTTACTGCCAGTTGGATTTCTGAAATCCAGGCGACATCACTCTCAGAGACCGCATTTGGTAACCATTTTGCTAGACGCGCGAGGCGCGAGAAGAGTGCAAGTCATTCTGCTTGCTGACTGCGGTACTACATGAGCTCTCGTAGCACAGTCAGCCAGCCATGTTGTGTGTATGCACTCGTATGCCAGCGATTTTCTAGCGCGCAGACCCTTGTTTTTGGGATGATCGCCTGTTATCTCATGATTATCTGCGTGTGTATTCTTCATATGTTCTTCCTTCCTTTTCGTTTTTTGTGTAACTAGCTGTATAGCTGCAAAACACTAGAGCATATGCTTACCAACATACATATATTTACAAATATACATCTCTATACGAGCAATTCTCTGATGTCAAATGCGATATTTGTACTCACTCAACAAAAAATAAAAACATGTGCCAAGAATTAATTTTATTTTTACGAAAAATATGAAATTTATAGCTCTTGGTTAGCACTATAATTGGAGCTAAGATCGATTTTGGGAATTTCTTTTTTTTTTGCAATTGCAATGCAATTAAATTTAAAATGTTATGTAGTGATTGCTCTTAATAATGTATTTAGTTTGACTTAAAAGTATTAAGCATTTTTTTTTAAATTGAATTTTAATCACTGTTGCACGCGACATGTCGCACGCGACAGTGATAGCAACTGATGAGCTGATAAGAAATTTTGCCGATATAAGCTATCGCATCGTTTCTTTTACATTTGTATTATATTCTTAGAATATAAACCGAGATTTAAAAGAGTGAATATCAACGGTTAATGACTCTCTTTAAGAAAATGAATCAAAACAAAACGAGCAGTAGAAAAGTTCAAAACAGAACTTTCGCACCTCTTCAACTTTGAATTAAAATTTTTCAATTATTATTATTTATTATTTATTTTTTATGAGTAAATGAAAAATATGCTTATTCATACATATAAGTACATATACATAAGTTAAATATAACAGATTCCCTATAAAACTATGTGAAAAAAACATACTATTTAAGACTTTGAATTTTCTGGTTGCGGTTGACCTTTCTGGAGAATTACCCGTATATAAAAGAGTTTGTCCTGATTAACGTGGTTGACAAATTCTAAACGAAAAGAGATAGATGGCTGAAGTTTTCACACAATATTCCATGCAGGTTGAAAGTGGGCACTAAGAAAAGAATTTTATTTTGGACAATTCCTTCGAGTACCTCCCATACACTTTGGAGCACTTTTACCCATTCCAAAAACAAAACACATATTACCCATTCCACTACTGCCTCCTGATTGTCGCACAAGCTGAGGGTTTGATCGCGAGCGAGAATACAAAAACAAAACAAATGCGCAGTGACGCCTTCGCGTCGCACAAGCAAAGTCATAAAAAAAAGGTTCGTACACTTGCAAAAAAGAAACGGATTTCCGCTTCTCAATGAATAATTGCATTCACAATTAAGTGAACAATGCGCTTGAAAATAATTTTCATAATTCTATGTACATGTATCTTTTCGCACAGTGCACATTTTTTTTCTTCTCAAATTTGTGTGCCGTTGACAATTGATTAAGACCCAAGTATCGTTTTTTGTTGTTGTTAGTGTTGTTGTTGGGCCCGCACTGCTACTTTTTGTTGGTGTCATTGATTTAAAAAAAATAGAAAAATTTTGCACACCAAAATACATATGTTGTGGGAGTGGATTTGCCTACTTGCTGCTAATATAACTTAGACAAAACGTAACACACTTACATTAATAATAAACAAATTCGAACAAGCAAAGGCCGTTCACATAAGTTTGTATACAAATCTATGCATGCCTGCGTTGTACGTGTGAACCACGCTCTTCGTCCCAAATTTAAAGAGCCGCTTAAAACTAAACAGAGCGCGCGCGTCGCTCTTATGATAACTAGATAATTTGATATCTCGCTCCGACCATGCTCCTTTGTTGATGCTCATCAACGTTCACTCTCTATTTTAGATACAGACATATGTTTTGCTTTGACTCAGTGCGTGCGAAGAAGGCAGCGATACTACGCTCTTTGTTTGACTTGCAGAGCGCGCGCATCCATAAGAGAGTGAGAGAAACAATTTTAAGAACCATTTGTTGTTGTATGCACACACGAATTTGAAACAACAAAGGAGGACTAAGAGGAATGCGATTGGCTTAAGAGCATGAAAATGTGATATTGTTCTGTAGATGAGATGAATTCACATAAATAACAGTAAAGGCCCAGTTACCCGAACTTTTCTTGATTTGAACTTGAATTTTGAAATTAACTTATCTATTCAACTGAAAGGAAAACACAGCTAGCTGGTTACCCTAAACTTGAACTGAATTCAATTGAATTGAATTGAATTGTGAACCTGTAGAAAACAGAATTTGAAATTCAGTTCACTACAAGTTCAAGTTTCAGTTGAACAGCTGATTTAAAAACGGACGAGCATCGACTGAATCGCTTGGTGCGTTCGGATTTACGGCATTTTCATACTTATTATACCCATATACATATATTTATATTAAATACATATAATACATATATTGCCAACATATCATCAATTTTTAATTAATTTATTATTTTTTTGGAAAGAAATTGTGTGAATGTCAAAAACGTCGGCAGAAACTGGCGCTTAATTGTGATAATGTCAAAAAAAAAACAAACAACTGTTCATTCAGTTCAAGTTTTGGGCAATCGCTTGTAGTCCAGCTTCAAGTTCAATAATTCAATTCAATTCAGTTCAATTCAAGAAAAGTTCGGGTAACTGGGCCTTAAATCTTTCACTCTCAGGGAATTTTAAAATTTTTATTTTAGTTTGCCGTTTGCGTATTGCTTCATTTTATTTCTAAAAGTGATACAAGATTGAACGGACAAAATTATTGGGGTGCTTTGCCTGCTGTGGCCCTGCCACAGTTTTATATGCAGCCGCTGCAGCCACAGCAGCAACAGTTTCAGCTATCTTCCTTCCAAATTTGTTGACACTAGCTGAAAGTTTGATAAAGGTGGGGGGAAGGGGGGCGGGGCGCGTTATGGGTGGGTATGGCATCCAAATTATTCCTGCAGATCTTCTTGGAATGTCAATTGCTATCTTTCTACCAAATTTGGTGAATCTAGCTCAAAGTTTGTTAAAGGTTGGGGAAGGGGGGCTGGGCGCGTTATGGGTGGGTATGGCATCCAAATTATTCCTGCAGATCTGCTTGGTATGTCAATTGCTATCTTTCTACTAAATTTGGTGACTCTTGCTCAAAGTTTGTAAAAGGTTGGGGAAGGGTGCAGTGGGCGTTATGTGTGGGCCTGGCTCCAAAATATCTTTTGGTATCGCTACCAGTTATGGGCGCGGCATCCTAAGTTTTGATGTAGTTTTTGGGGATCGTCATCACCTATCTTGGCACAAAATTTGGTAGCTATAGCTCAAAAACTGAGGAAGATATTGGCGTTTCTGATTTAAAATTGCTGGGGGCTGGGGGCGGAATGGGTGGGCGTGGCACCACAATTTTTCGGGGATAACAGTAGCTATCTTCCTAAAAATTTGGTAACTCTAACTGTAAGGGTGTGCGGAATAGGTGGATTTATCGATTTTGAGTTATCGAATTTATCGATTTGCCAGCCCCCCAGTTATCGTAGAACCCCAATTAAGACATTTGCAAGTCTCTAGCTTGAAGGGTGTGGAAAAAAGTTGCGAACTTTCAGACGGACGGACGGACGGACGGACGGACGGACGGACAGACGGACAGACACCATGACGGACATTGCAGAAACCCAATATACTCTGTAAAGTAGTGTTTATAGCCGAAGTACAGATCTCAGTCTGTGCAGGGCCCACGTTACAAGAAATATTTATATATTGCTGAAACGCTTCCGCGAAATGGAGGCAAGTGATTCGTAAATGTATGCCGTGGGTCAAGATACCGAAAACGACTGGCGATTGGGGAAATATGCGGGACAAGCCACAACACAGGTCACACCGATAGCTCAGTTACCATAACCTCACTTTTCTGAGGCCGCGCTAAGAATACCGAAAACCGCGTGTAACGAAATCGGCTGGGCAATTTGGGAAGCGCACTGGGCGAACCAAAGTACAGGTCCACTAATTACCCAAATCTCGACTCCTCATTCAATCGAGGATGCTTTCGACGCGCCAAAGCCGCGTGGCCGAACCGACTGGCGATCGGGGAATTATGAAGGGCGAACCGCAACACAGGTCACTCCGATCAGCCAGATACTACTTAGCAAAATCGAAAACGCCGACTCGCGTACCGATCGCGTATATATATAACCGCGCCCGTGCACGTGTATATATATATATCTCGATGCCCTCAGGCCGCAAATGAAGACACGCGGGGTTTTAGGTTATGCTGTTTTAATGGCCGGCTTTCTGCCTCTGGCAGATACTTATACTTACGAATTCACAAGCGTATTACTCTATTTAAATATATATGTATAGTTCTGTTTCTCTTGCGCTTTTCAAACTCCGCCGCTTGTCGCCTTAGAAACTCTTACTTTCGTGCGCTTTGCTCGCGCCGAGTCCGTACACTTTCAACTCTCGTAACCAACAGAACCGTCGGCTTAAGCGCGCCTTCCTTTTCGTCTTTCGTGTGTCGCAACACTTTCATTGTGGATCGCGACACTTTGTTGTGGCTCGCGACACTTTTGTTGTGGATCGCGACACTTTTGTCGCATGTCACGAACGGGCGTGCGACCTCATCTCTTTTCCGCTGATCTGGGCGCTCGGCCCTCATGTTAACTTATGTTGTTACCCTTTAACCATAATATATATGCTAATTACAAATGTAACAGTAAATGTATTTATTATTGTAAGAAAGATGATTATGATGTTAACACTTAATGTGTTGTGGGGGAAGCCTGCGCTTGGCCTACCTCACAACTCTTTACCTTCGGTATCGTATAATGACGAGTCTGATTCTCTACCTCAATGGTGGCGTGGAAAAGAGAATATTGCTTTAATATTTTGTCAAATATTTTCTAATTTATTTATGTTATATCTATCTTCTGTTGCTAAATTTGTTTATAAACTATCAGCGCAGCGAAGTAAGCGGGGCACTAACTAGTATTTTATAACGCCCACCCATTCCGCCCCCCCGTAATTTTTAATCAGAAACGCCTATACCTTCCTCAGTTTTTGAGCTAGAGCCACCAAAATTTGCGCCAAGATAGGTGATGACGATCACCAAAAAACTGCATCAAAACTTTGGTTGCCACGCCCACCCATACCGCCCTAGCCAACCCCAGCCGCCACAACTTTTCGTTAAAAACGGGAATGCGTGTATGTTTCATAGTTTTTGAGCTAAACGCCACCAGCACCCTTCCCCAACCTTTTACAAACTTTGATTTAGAGTCACCAAATTTGGTAGAAAGATAGCAAGTGACATCCCAAAAAGATCTGCAAAAATAATTTGGATGCCATGCCCACCCATAACGCGCAAAGCCCCTCTTCCCCCACCTTTAACAAACTTTGAGCTAGTGTCACCAAATTTGGAAGGAAGATAGCTGGTGGCATGCCCATCTGTATCAGAATTTTTGAGGCAGCTTTCACCCCTGCCGCATCCGTACCCCTTTGCAATCAGGCCTCTTTTTACCGGTTTAAATACTGGTATCGAGTATAGCGCAGTCGATTGCGTCCGACTGCAGCGTTTCCACTTGCTTTTTATTGTGGTTTCCTCAGTAGTCCTTATGCAACTATCTATAATGTTGCTTCAATTATTAAGTCTTAAATCGACTTATTATTACATATAAACAAAACAAATTAACAACTTAATTTAAATTTAAATTTAAATTTATTATAAATAAATAATTCAAAATAAGTCAAAAATTGACTCCACTGTACAACGTGTAAACCACTGACTGCGTGATCTGAGTTTTATCGTTCTTGCGTTTTGTCTAAGTTAAGCAAGTATGCAAATCCACCCCTACAACATTTTCTGGTGTGCCAAATTTATCTAGACGCACCAAGTTTTGATTAGTTGTTGTTTTTGATGTGTTAAGGGGGCCTACGCAGATGACAGTACAGCTCTCGTACCGTAAAAACTTCATATAAAAATAAATGGTCTCGTACAGCGCCCGTACAGTACTACGAGACCCTGGTACGCAGTATGTTAGTTACTGGCCTTTAATAAGTGTTGAACAATGAAAATGTTAAATAACAGTGTGGCTGTTGTACGGCTAGTAATGAATGCTGAGCATATCTTTACGGCTCGTAAAAAGTGCAACATGTCGGGTAAGAGCCGGCTTGTACATATTTCGGAAAATATTGACAAAATTGAACTCCAATAGCACCATACTTATTGTTTTGGCAGTCAATGCTGCACAAGAAGAAATTAATAAAAATATATAAATTGATTCATATGATACAATTTAAATAATATATGAATTTTTATTCTTCAACTCAAGCCGACCCGTACTGCCCGGGTAAAGATCTTGCTTTGAGTCTTTTGAGTGGTTTCGGATATGTTAATCATAATCTCTGGTAATTTCAGCTGTGCCCATCAAACATGGGTTTACTAAAATGCTACCATATTTTTTTTTGCAATTGCAGCCTGATTTTTTTCTTTTATAGCCGCCAGTAGCAATTCTTTTGTTGTACAGAAACACAAAAGTAGCGTACGTTGTTCGTTAATCATTATTTAAAATTCAGTTAAATTTAAAAAAAACACTGCTGCATTTCCGATTTATTTAGAGAAAGTAGTCACAATATGTGCGTTGTTTAGAACTAGTCGTTACGGCTCGTACAATGTGTGCAGTACGGTACGGGAGCTGTATTGTCATCTGCGTAGGGGCCTTTAACATCTATAGGCGCGAGTGGCAAAAACCAAGCGTTTCAATACATGCAAACCTCACACCGCGTTAGCATCACAGCGTTATATGCGTCGACGCTTTCAAAAAAATTTTCGCAGCGTTAGCATAGCAAATAGTATGTGTTTGTTGTAAAAACATTTTCTCTGCTCAAAATAAGTATGATGGTATTGGTGCTTGGTGCAGCAGAAGAGAAGCCCCAGCCCGGGACGGTCGAGCCATGCAGCTGTTAAGCAACAAGAATGATGAGTGTTGAATACCCTATTAAATTATAAGTTCAATTGCTATCTTTCTACTAAATTTGGTGACTCTTGCTCAAAGTATGTAAAAGGTTGGGGAAGGGTGCAGTGGGCGTTATGTGTGGGCCTGGCTCCAAAATATCTTTGGGTATCGCTACCAGTTATGGGCGCGGCATCCTAAGTTTTGATGCAGTTTTTGGGGATCGTCATCACCTATCTTGGCACAAAATTTGGTAGCTATAGCTCAAAAACTGAGGAAGATATTGGCGTTTCTGATTTAAAATTGCTGGGGGGCTGGGGGGCGGAATGGGTGGGCGTGGCACCACAATTTTTCGGGGATAACAGTAGCTATCTTCCTAAAAAATTTGGTAACTCTAACTGTAAGGGTGTGCGGAATAGGTGGATTTATCGATTTTGAGTTATCGAATTTATCGATTTGCCAGCCCCCCAGTTATCGTAGAACCCCAATTAAGACATTTGCAAGTCTCTAGCTTGAAGGGTGTGGAAAAAAAGTTGCGAACTTTCAGACGGACGGACGGACGGACGGACGGACAGACGGACAGACACCATGACGGACATTGCAGAAACCCAATATACTCTGTAAAGTAGTGTTTATAGCCGAAGTACAGATCTCAGTCTGTGCAGGGCCCACGTTACAAGAAATATTTATATATTGCTGAAACGCTTCCGCGAAATGGAGGCAAGTGATTCGTAAATGTATGCCGTGGGTCAAGATACCGAAAACGACTGGCGATTGGGGAAATATGCGGGACAAGCCACAACACAGGTCACACCGATAGCTCAGTTACCATAACCTCACTTTTCTGAGGCCGCGCTAAGAATACCGAAAACCGCGTGTAACGAAATCGGCTGGGCAATTTGGGAAGCGCACTGGGCGAACCAAAGTACAGGTCCACTAATTACCCAAATCTCGACTCCTCATTCAATCGAGGATGCTTTCGACGCGCCAAAGCCGCGTGGCCGAACCGACTGGCGATCGGGGAATTATGAAGGGCGAACCGCAACACAGGTCACTCCGATCAGCCAGATACTACTTAGCAAAATCGAAAACGCCGACTCGCGTACCGATCGCGTATATATATATCCGCGCCCGTGCACGTGTATATATATATATCTCGATGCCCTCAGGCCGCAAATGAAGACACGCGGGGTTTTAGGTTATGCTGTTTTAATGGCCGGCTTTCTGCCTCTGGCAGATACTTATACTTACGAATTCACAAGCGTATTACTCTATTTAAATATATATGTATAGTTCTGTTTCTCTTGCGCTTTTCAAACTCCGCCGCTTGTCGCCTTAGAAACTCTTACTTTCGTGCGCTTTGCTCGCGCCGAGTCCGTACACTTTCAACTCTCGTAACCAACAGAACCGTCGGCTTCAGCGCGCCTTCCTTTTCGTCTTTCGTGTGTCGCAACACTTTCATTGTGGATCGCGACACTTTGTTGTGGCTCGCGACACTTTTGTTGTGGATCGCGACACTTTTGTCGCATGTCACGAACGGGCGTGCGACCTCATCTCTTTTCCGCTGATCTGGGCGCTCGGCCCTCATGTTAACTTATGTTGTTACCCTTTAACCATAATATATATGCTAATTACAAATGTAACAGTAAATGTATTTATTATTGTAAGAAAGATGATTATGATGTTAACACTTAATGTGTTGTGGGGGAAGCCTGCGCTTGGCCTACCTCACAACTCTTTACCTTCGGTATCGTATAATGACGAGTCTGATTCTCTACCTCAATGGTGGCGTGGAAAAGAGAATATTGCTTTAATATTTTGTGAAATATTTTCTAATTTATTTATGTTATATCTATCTTCTGTTGCTAAATTTGTTTATAAACTATCAGCGCAGCGAAGTAAGCGGGGCACTAACTAGTATTTTATAACGCCCACCCATTCCGCCCCCCGTAATTTTTAATCAGAAACGCCTATACCTTCCTCAGTTTTTGAGCTAGAGCCACCAAAATTTGCGCCAAGATAGGTGATGACGATCACCAAAAAACTGCATCAAACGCCACGCCCACCCATACCGCCCTAGCCAACCCCAGCCGCCCCAACTTTTCGTTAAAAACGGGAATGCGTGTATGTTTCATAGTTTTTGAGCTAAACGCCACCAGCACCCTTCCCCAACCTTTTACAAACTTTGATTTAGAGTCACCAAATTTGGTAGAAAGATAGCAAGTGACATCCCAAAAAGATCTGCAAAAATAATTTGGATGCCATGCCCACCCATAACGCGCAAAGCCCCTCTTCCCCCACCTTTAACAAACTTTGAGCTAGTGTCACCAAATTTGGAAGGAAGATAGCTGGTGGCATGCCCATCTGTATCAGAATTTTTGAGGCAGCTTTCACCCCTGCCGCATCCGTACCCCTTTGCAATCAGGCCTCTTTTTACCGGTTTAAATACTGGTATCGAGTATAGCGCAGTCGATTGCGTCCGACTGCAGCGTTTCCACTTGCTTTTTATTGTGGTTTCCTCAGTAGTCCTTATGCAACTATCTATAATGTTGCTTCAATTATTAAGTCTTAAATCGACTTATTATTACATATAAACAAAACAAATTAACAACTTAATTTAAATTTAAATTTAAATTTATTATAAATAAATAATTCAAAATAAGTCAAAAATTGACTCCACTGTACAACGTGTAAACCACTGACTGCGTGATCTGAGTTTTATCGTTCTTGCGTTTTGTCTAAGTTAAGCAAGTATGCAAATCCCACCCCTACAACATTTTCTGGTGTGCCAAATTTATCTAGACGCACCAAGTTTTGATTAGTTGTTGTTTTTGATGTGTTAAGGGGCCTACGCAGATGACAGTACAGCTCTCGTACCGTAAAAACTTCATATAAAAATAAATGGTCTCGTACAGCGCCCGTACAGTACTACGAGACCCTGGTACGCAGTATGTTAGTTACTGGCCTTTAATAAGTGTTGAACAATGAAAATGTTAAATAACAGTGTGGCTGTTGTACGGCTAGTAATGAATGCTGAGCATATCTTTACGGCTCGTAAAAAGTGCAACATGTCGGGTAAGAGCCGGCTTGTACATATTTCGGAAAATATTGACAAAATTGAACTCCAATAGCACCATACTTATTGTTTTGGCAGTCAATGCTGCACAAGAAGAAATTAATAAAAATATATAAATTGATTCATATGATACAATTTAAATAATATATGAATTTTTATTCTTCAACTCAAGCCGACCCGTACTGCCCGGGTAAAGATCTTGCTTTGAGTCTTTTGAGTGGTTTCGGTTATGTTAATCATAATCTCTGGTAATTTCAGCTGTGCCCATCAAACATGGGTTTACTAAAATGCTACCATTTTTTTTTTTGCATTTGCAGCTTGATTTTTTTTTATAGCCGCCAGTAGCAATTCTTTTGTTGTACAGAAACACAAAAGTAGCGTACGTTGTTCGTTAATCATTATTTAAAATTCAGTTAAATTTAAAAAAAACACTGCTGCATTTCCGATTTATTTAGAGAAAGTAGTCACAATATGTGCGTTGTTTAGAACTGGTCGTTACGGCTCGTACAATGTGTGCAGTACGGTACGGGAGCTGTACTGTCATCTGCGTAGGGGCCTTTAACATCTATAGGCGCGGGTGGCAAAAACCAAGCGTTTCAATACATGCAAACCTCACACCGCGTTAGCATCACAGCGTTATATGCGTCGACGCTTTCAAAAAAATTTTCGCAGCGTTAGCATAGCAAATAGTATGTGTTTGTTGTAAAAACATTTTCTCTGCTCAAAATAAGTATGATGGTATTGGTGCTTGGTGCAGCAGAAGAGAAGCCCCAGCCCGGGACGGTCGAGCCATGCAGCTGTTAAGCAACAAGAATGATGAGTGTTGAATACCCTATTAAATTATAAGTTCAATTGCTATCTTTCTACTAAATTTGGTGACTCTTGCTCAAAGTATGTAAAAGGTTGGGGAAGGGTGCAGTGGGCGTTATGTGTGGGCCTGGCTCCAAAATATCTTTGGGTATCGCTACCAGTTATGGGCGCGGCATCCTAAGTTTTGATGCAGTTTTTGGGGATCGTCATCACCTATCTTGGCACAAAATTTGGTAGCTATAGCTCAAAAACTGAGGAAGATATTGGCGTTTCTGATTTAAAATTGCTGGGGGCTGGGGGCGGAATGGGTGGGCGTGGCACCACAATTTTTCGGGGATAACAGTAGCTATCTTCCTAAAAAATTTGGTAACTCTAACTGTAAGGGTGTGCGGAATAGGTGGATTTATCGATTTTGAGTTATCGAATTTATCGATTTGCCAGCCCCCCAGTTATCGTAGAACCCCAATTAAGACATTTGCAAGTCTCTAGCTTGAAGGGTGTGGAAAAAAGTTGCGAACTTTCAGACGGACGGACGGACGGACGGACGGACGGACAGACGGACAGACACCATGACGGACATTGCAGAAACCCAATATACTCTGTAAAGTAGTGTTTATAGCCGAAGTACAGATCTCAGTCTGTGCAGGGCCCACGTTACAAGAAATATTTATATATTGCTGAAACGCTTCCGCGAAATGGAGGCAAGTGATTCATAAATGTATGCCGTGGGTCAAGATACCGAAAACGACTGGCGATTGGGGAAATATGCGGGACAAGCCACAACACAGGTCACACCGATAGCTCAGTTACCATAACCTCACTTTTCTGAGGCCGCGCTAAGAATACCGAAAACCGCGTGTAACGAAACCGGCTGGGCAATTTGGGAAGCGCACTGGGCGAACCAAAGTACAGGTCCACTAATTACCCAAATCTCGACCTCATTCAATCGAGGATGCTTTCGACGCGCCAAAGCCGCGTGGCCGAACCGACTGGCGATCGGGGAATTATGAAGGGCGAACCGCAACACAGGTCACTCCGATCAGCCAGATACTACTTAGCAAAATCGAAAACGCCGACTCGCGTACCGATCGCGTATATATAACCGCGCCCGTGCACGTGTATATATATATATCTCGATGCCCTCAGGCCGCAAATGAAGACACGCGGGGTTTTAGGTTATGCTGTTTTAATGGCCGGCTTTCTGCCTCTGGCAGATACTTATACTTACGAATTCACAAGCGTATTACTCTATTTAAATATATATGTATAGTTCTGTTTCTCTTGCGCTTTTCAAACTCCGCCGCTTGTCGCCTTAGAAACTCTTACTTTCGTGCGCTTTGCTCGCGCCCATGGTTGAATTATACAAGGTTAAGTCATGCGTAACAGAAGGAGCCTGTTGATAAGACCACGCGAGTGCAAGAGAGATAGCATAATTGCTCTCTCGATATTGCTTTATCGTCTGGTTTTTGTGAGCAAAAAGAGATAGAACGATGTGTGATTTTGTTTACATTTTCAACCGCGGTTGACAGCTGCTTTGCGACTAACAACAGGCTCCTAAAAATTGAGCGAGCTCTCTTCGGCATAACCATGTATAATTCAACCATGCTCGCGCCGAGTACACTTTCAACTCTCGTAACCAACAGAACCGTCGGCTTGAGCGCTTCCTTTTCGTCTTTCGTGTGTCGCAACATTTTCATTGTGGATCGCGACACTTTGTTGTGGCTCGCGACACTTTTTGTTGTGGATCGCGCACACTTTTGTCGCATGTCACGAACGGGCGTGCGACCCTCATCTCTTTTCCGCTGATCTGGGCGCTCGGCCCTCATGTTAACTTATGTTGTTACCCTTTAACCATAATATATATGCTAAATACCAATGTAACAGTAAATGTATTTATTATTGTAAGAAAGATGATTATGATGTTAACACTTAATGTGTTGTGGGGAAGCCTGCGCTTGGCCTACCTCACAACTCTTTACCTTCGGTATCGTATAATGACGAGTCTGATTCTCTACCTCAATGGTGGCGTGGAAAAGAGAATATTGCTTTAATATTTTGTGAAATATTTTCTAATTTATTTATGTTATATCTATCTTCTGTTGCTAAATTTGTTTATAAACTATCAGCGCAGCGAAGTAAGCGGGGCACTAACTAGTATTTTATAACGCCCACCCATTCCGCCCCCCCGTAATTTTTAATCAGAAACGCCTATACCTTCCTCAGTTTTGAGCTAGAGCCACCAAAATTTGCGCCAAGATAGGTGATGACGATCACCAAAAACTGCATCAACGCCACGCCCACCCATACCGCCCTAGCCAACCCCAGCCGCCCCAACTTTTCGTTAAAAACGGGAATGCGTGTATGTTTCATAGTTTTTGAGCTAAACGCCACCAGCACCCTTCCCCAACCTTTTACAAACTTTGATTTAGAGTCACCAAATTTGGTAGAAAGATAGCAAGTGACATCCCAAAAAGATCTGCAAAAATAATTTGGATGCCATGCCCACCCATAACGCGCAAAGCCCCTCTTCCCCCACCTTTAACAAACTTTGAGCTAGTGTCACCAAATTTGGAAGGAAGATAGCTGGTGGCATGCCCATCTGTATCAGAATTTTTGAGGCAGCTTCCCCTGCCGCATCCGTACCCCTTTGCAATCAGGCCTCTTTTTACCGGTTTAAATACTGGTATCGAGTATAGCGCAGTCGATTGCGTCCGACTGCAGCGTTTCCACTTGCTTTTTATTGTGGTTTCCTCAGTAGTCCTTATGCAACTATCTATAATGTTGCTTCAATTATTAAGTCTTAAATCGACTTATTATTACATATAAACAAAACAAATTAACAACTTAATTTAAATTTAAATTTAAATTTATTATAAATAAATAATTCAAAATAAGTCAAAAATTGACTCCACTGTACAACGTGTAAACCACTGACTGCGTGATCTGAGTTTTATCGTTCTTGCGTTTTGTCTAAGTTAAGCAAGTATGCAAATTTTCCACCCCACAATATTTTCCGGGTGTCCAATTTTCTAGACGCACCAAGTTTTGATTAGTTGTTGTTTTTGATGTGTTAAGGGGCCTACGCAGATGACAGTACAGCTCTCGTACCGTAAAAAACTTCATATAAAAATAAATGGTCTCGTACAGCGCCCGTACAGTACTACGAGACCCTGGTACGCAGTATGTTAGTTACTGGCCTTTAATAAGTGTTGAACAATGAAAATGTTAAATAACAGTGTGGCTGTTGTACGGCTAGTAATGAATGCTGAGCATATCTTTACGGCTCGTAAAAGTGCAACATGTCGGGTAAGAGCCGGCTTGTACATATTTCGGAAAATATTGACAAAATTGAACTCCAATAGCACCATACTTATTGTTTTGGCAGTCAATGCTGCACAAGAAGAAATTAATAAAAATATATAAATTGATTCATATGATACAATTTAAATAATATATGAATTTTTATTCTTCAACTCAAGCCGACCCGTACTGCCCGGGTAAAGATCTTGCTTTGAGTCTTTTGAGTGGTTTCGGTTATGTTAATCATAATCTCTGGTAATTTCAGCTGTGCCCATCAAACATGGGTTTACTAAAATGCTACCATTTTTTTTTTGCATTTGCAGCTTGATTTTTTTTATAGCCGCCAGTAGCAATTCTTTTTGTTGTACAGAAACACAAAAGTAGCGTACGTTGTTCGTTAATCATTATTTAAAATTCAGTTAAATTTAAAAAAACACTGCTGCATTTCCGATTTATTTAGAGAAAGTAGTCACAATATGTGCGTTGTTTAGAACTGGTCGTTACGGCTCGTACAATGTGTGCAGTACGGTACGGGAGCTGTACTGTCATCTGCGTAGGGGCCTTTAACATCTATAGGCTTCGGAAACGTTTCAATACATGCAAACCTCACACCGCGTTAGCATCACAGCGTTATATGCGTCGACCTTTCAAAAAAATTTTCGCAGCGTTAGCATAGCAAATAGTATGTGTTTGTTGTAAAAACATTTTCTCTGCTCAAAATAAGTATGATGGTATTGGTGCTTGGTGCAGCAGAAGAGAAGCCCCAGCCCACCGGCTCGAGCCATGCAGCTGTTAAGCAACAAGAATGAGAGTGTTGAATACCCTATTAAATACTAGTTATTCGCTGCTAGTGCCTGATAGTTTATATAAATTTTAGCAACAGAAGATATAAAATAAATAAATTGAGAAAATATTTCACAAAATATAACAAAGCAAAGTATTTAACATTCTCTTTTCCACGCCACCATTGAGGCGCGTCATTATACTCGATACCGAAGGTATTAAAGTATATTGGAGATATGTCCGTCACTGGTGTCTGTCCGTCTGTCTGTATAGAACGCTACTTTTTCCACACAATTCAAGCTAGAGGCTTGAAACTTTCCAATTCTCTTTAGCTATGGGATATGAAATTAAAAGTGTCAAGATTTAGGTTTACAAAAACTGGGGGGCTGGCAAATTGATAAATTCAGTAACTCCAAATTGGCAAATCCACACCTAATTCACACCCTTACAGTTAGAGCTACCCAAATTTGTTGGGAGAGATTGCTTCCACTGACATCCCCGAAAAGGTTGTGGTGCTACGAGCACCCAAAATTCCCTTTTCTGGCCTTACACGTGAGCAATTTTACATCAGAAACCGCCAATATCAACCTCCAGTTTATTTAAGCTTTTGACTGTTATAAGCCAAGAATAACACGTGCGCCAATGACGATCTACTTAAGACGATCCCCAAAAGCTGCAACAAAATGGATTTCACACCCCCATACCACCCTAGCCACACCCCAGCCCCCTCCAACTTTTCGTTAAAAACGGGAATGCGTGTATGTTTCATAGTATTTGAGCTAAAGTCTCCAAATTTGGGTAGGAGAAGATAACGAGCCAGGCCCACCCATAACGCTTCTAGCACCCTTCCCCCAACCTTTAACAAATTTTGAGCTAGAGTCACCAAATTTGGTAGGAGAGAGAATAGCAAGTGACATCCCAACAAGATCTGCAGGAATAATTTGGATGCCATGCCCACCCCTTAACGCCCCCTTCCACCCCCACCTTTAACAAACTTTTGAGCTAGTGTCACCAAATTTGGAATGAGGAAGTTGAGCTGGTGGCATGCCCATCTGTAATCCCAGAATTTTAGAGGGCAGCTTTCACCCCTGCCGCATCCGACCTTTGCAATCAGGCCTCTTTTTTACCGGTTTAAATACTGGTATCGAGTATATCGAAGTCGATTGCGTCCGACTGCAACGTTTCCACTTGTTTTTTTAATTTTTTTCTTTTTTTTTTTTTTTTACTAAATTTGGTAGATCTAATACCCAATTCACATCTAACATCAATAATGTTACGTATGAAGTACCCGTGCCAAATTTTCTCAAAATATTCCAACATCTTCTGGAAATGTTTTTATTTAGTTAGTTTCGATATTTTTGATTCCACGACTAAAAATTGTCATTCACAACGAAAATGTAAACAATGTCTACGCAAATGAATGGCAATAAATCATGGCGGACAAAGAAAACGGTTAGTTGATTACAAATTAAATTCGTTATTTTTTAATAATATATTTGAATTTAGTAAGAAAAAACACAGCAAACAGAACACTTTGGAAGCCCGTGCAGGAGCGGATGCTGCAGTCAACCACAAGGGGTATAATCGAGCTCAACCCCGGAAGAAATGCTGGTTTTGGATGAGGCGACACCTGCAAAGCGGCAAAAACAAGCTGACAAGCAGGATGTTGTTGAACTGCTCAGGGAACGCAATGCTACCCATAAAAAAATTCAAGAATCTATTGAAACATTCACTGAAAGTAGCATTGCGTTCCAAAAACGAATGTTGCAGTTGATGGAGAGGAACAACAACAACTAACAACAACTAACAACAACTCACAACAACTAACAATACTAACCAAGTTTAAGACTGGTAAAACTTAGACTTATTTATTAAAATAAATAGTTGAAAATTTGAAATTCATATTGGTATTTATTTATTTTCAATTTGCATTTATTTCACTGTTGTGATTGTTTAATATATTGTGCAAAATGCAGCAGCACATTATTAAACCTGCATTGTGTCTTGTCACGCGTCACGTTTGCAAGTGAAGAAGAAGACGCTTGATGTTAGATGTTGGCAATGTGAACACGAATTTCACATCTTCTCATCGTTCCCCGTGATGTGCCCTAGTGTGAATAGCCTATAAGTATGTGGGAAATATGTGGATTTATCGTTTTTCTATTATCGAATTTATCGATTTTCCTGCCCACAAGTAGGCGTTGAAACTCAATCTAGCCACTTTATCTGTTCCTCATACAGACAAAGTAATGTGCAAAGTAACAAGTCTCTGGCTTTTCAGTTGTAGAAAAAGTTGTGTTCATACAGGCGGACAGACACTATTACTGAAATTGCACAAGACCAATATACTCTTTACCTTCGGTATCGGTGTAATCATGCCTCCATTCTGGCGACTGACTTTGAAAGCGCTTTCGATTGCGTGGCGCTACATGTAGTGCTTAGCGAACGTTTGGGTGGTGGTCTAATGCTTAATAATTGTATAAAGGAATTTATGGCAATTCGCACTTTCAAAGCCCCAGTCAATTATCACCCACAAAATATATCTAACGGGATCCACAAACAAAATTAATAAAAATTTTACAAGGTATAAGTGAATTTATGTATCAATTACACCTATGTCGCCATTATATTATGATTACAGCCTATCAATCTTTCATTAGTGCACCATCTAAAGGGGCCTACGCAGATGACAGTACAGCTCTCGTACCGTAAAAACTTCATATAACAAAAATGGTCTCGTACAGAGCCCGTACAGTTCTACGAGACCCTGGTACGCAGTATGTTAGTTACTGGTCTTTAATAAGTGTTGAACAATGAAAATGTTAAATAACAGTGTGGCTGTTGTACGGCTAGTAATGAATGCTGAGCATATCTTTACGGCTCGTAAAAAGTGCAACAACATGTCGTGCAAGAGCCGGCTTATACATATTTCGGAAAATATTGACAAAATTGAACCCCAATAGCGCCATACTTATTGTTTTGGCAGTCAATGCTGCACAACAAGAAATTTATAAAAATATATAAATAAATTCATATGATACAATTTAAATAACATATAAATTTTTTATTCTTCAACTCAAGCCGACCCGTACTGCCCGGGTAAAGATCTGTAAGGTGAATTTGCTTTGAGTCTTTTGAGTGGTTTCGGTTATGTTAATCATAATTTCTGGTAATTTCAGCTGTGCCCATCAAACATGGGTTTACTAAAATGCTACCATTTTTATACTCGATACCGAAGGTAAAGAGTATATTGGGTTTGTGCAATGTCCGTCATGGTGTCTGTCCGTCTGTCCGTCTGTATGAACGCAACTTTTTTCCACACCCTTCAAGCTAGAGACTTGAAACTTTGCAAATGTCTTTATCTATGGCCGGGACAGATAAAGTGTCAAGATTGGGGTTATACGATAACTGGGAGGCTGGCAAATCGATAAATTCGATAACTCAAAATCGATAAATCCACCGTTTCCGCACACCCTTACAGTTAGAGCTACCAAATTTGGTAGGAAGATAGCTACTGGCATCCCCGAAAAAATTGCATCAAAAATTTTGGGGCCACGCCCACCCATTCCGCCCCCAGCCCCCCGCAGTTTGAAATCAGAAACGCCTATATCTACCTCAGTTTTTGAGCTACAGCCACCAAATTTTACGCCAAGATAGGTGATGACGATCCCCAAAAAACTGCATCAAAACTTTGGATGCCGCACCCAGCCATACCGCCCTTGCCAACCCCAGCCGCCCCAACTTTTCGTTAAAAACGGGAATGCGTGTATCTTTCATGGTGTTTGAGCTACAGTCTCCAAAATCGGTAGAAAAATAACTGGTCACGATCCCCAAAGATCTGCATTAAAAATTTTGGGGCCACGCCCACCCATTCCGCCCCCAGCCCCCCGCAGTTTAAAATCAGAAACGCCTATATCTACCTCAGTTTTTGAGCTACAGCCACCAAATTTTACGCCAAGATAGGTGATGACGATCCTCAAAAAACTGCATACAAATTTTGGATGCCGCACCCACCCATACCGCCCTTGCCCACCTCAGCCGCCCCAACTTTTCGTTAAAAGCGGGAATGCGTGTATCTTTCATAGTGTTTGAGCTAGAGTCTCCAAACTTGGTAGGAAGATAACTGGTAGTGACCCCCAAAAGATATCTTGGCGCCACGCCTGCCCCAAGCCCCCCTTCCCCAACTTTTAAAAACTTTGAGCTAGAGTCTCCAAACTTGGTAGGAAGATAACTGGTAGTGACCCCCAAAAAGATATCTTGGCGCCACGCCTACCCCAAGCCCCCCTTCCCCAACTTTTAAAAACTTTGAGCTAGAGTCACCAAATTTGGTAGGAAGATTGCAATTGGCATTCCACAAAGATCTGCATCAAAATTTTGGATGCCACGCCCACCCAAAACGCCCCCAGCCCCCTTCCCATTCACTTAACAAACTTTGAACTAGAGCCACCAAATTTAGCAGGAAGATAGCTGGTGGTATCCCCATCTGTATCTGACAATCTTTGATGCAGCGTACACCCCTGCCGCATCCGTACCCCTTTGCAATCAGGCCTCTTTTTACCGGTTTTAATA